>JANSTU010028223.1:0-12392 GCA_027564075.1 Bolitophila hybrida
AGACAAGTAAACAAAATCAAGCCGATATATTTTCATTAAACATATATCACACACAGATATTCTCAGCTGATCCGAAAAGAATGTGCGCTACTCCCTGTCAAACTGAAATTCTGCTTTATTATATGAAATACGATGATAACTACTAAGAAAACTAACATGATATCTGATATATTTTAGGTACAACCTACAAGGCTGTACTGTTCGATGTGGACAGCAAAGATCCCAGTCTTGGCATGAGCTGTCCTCCGCAGAATTTCTTGGCCCAGCATGTACTGGACGCTGTCAAAGCGTGCATCGGTGTAGATGGTAATTTAAATCTGGAGTCAACAATAATAATATATAATATTAATATATTATATTTATTTATTATATTTGTCCCATTTACTGCTTGTAGGACTCTTCATTTTAAACCTTGTGTGTCGTGATGATAAACTGCGAGAGAATGTATTGAACGATCTGCGCCATGCGTTCCGATCGGTGTGTTCGTACAAACTAGAGGAGGACGTTAATGAAATACTTTACTGTCGCAATGACACGCAGTTACAACCGTTGAAATTGTGGCAAACGCAGCTTGAGCAGTCCTCGAAGAGTCTTAACGATTTGTCCAAACTACATAAGGTCAGTGTCGACGAATTGGTCGATGTCGAGGATTTTCTAAAGGACTTAAAACTGTAGCAATGATAATGTAGCTAATGAATAAATTGCATCTAAGTATATTTAAATAGTGCCATTATTTTGTATGCATTTAACGGAAAAGAATTTCAGCCATAAATAAAACTCACTTTATATACGTATATAAATTAAAATAAATTTATGATTTATTTACAAAAAATCTTTGTACAAATAGTTTTATATTCTTCGTACATACTTTCGAGTCTCAAACAGGAAAAAAAACTTATTCATACAGATCTTATCAAACGGCTTAATACACTTATAAACTATATATAAATATAAATAAGATTAGGATAATTTTGAAATTACAATTTGCATAATTAACGAATATTTATAAATATTATTTAAATATTGACTATAAGTAGAGTATGTAATGTATTTTGTGTATACTTATACTTAATAATTGATCAGACTAAAACTTAAACGCAGTGGCTCAGTCCGTGGTGACGACTCGACGGGCGGGTTTTTTTTAAAAGGCAGTGCCAATTTGGTCTAATGCTTTTCGAAAAGTTGCCACATCTAGTAACTTAAGGGTGATCTTATTAACATTTGACTAAATAACAATGTATATTAATATTTATATTTATTGAAATACTCATTCGCTAGCACATATTTTTTTTAAATTTACATTAATTAAAGTGTGATAAAGAATTAAGATTTTATAAGAAACATTTTGAGCACCTACACACCACTTTCTCGTTGCCCCTTCTGTCTGGTATACGAACCTGACTATTACAGAAAGCACAAAACCTTCTAGAAGACTTTCTTCAAGATACGTCGGAAACTGCCCTGCTTGCGATCACCTCGACTCGAGACTGATGACGTGCGCACCGAATCACTGCTGCTGCGTACGCTGTCGCTCAACGACTTCGATAGACCAATCACTTTAACTGGCGCCTGGAGGCTGCCATTTGCCGCTTTCGGTTCTGGGCTTTCTGATTTTGATTTTTTGGCTTGTTTCTCTTGACTAGTGTTCGATCCCTTTTTCAGACGATACCATTCCCAGCCGGTTGATGTCTCGTGTCCTACTGCTTGTTTTTTATTGGCCCCACGTGAGAAAGGTGATTTCAGGAATGCCGGTGACGATAGTCGACGGTTTTTGACAGGTTTCGTATCAGATGCATTTAATTCGGACGCAAGTGAATCAGATGTGTCACCGTTGAGCGTTGAATTACCCGAAGGACCGTCTGGCATGAATTCGTTATACACAAGATCTGTTCCAGGCAAATACACCTCGTAGTCTTCATCCAGAGCGGGATGATCATCAAGACTGACCTGTGAGCTATTATACATTTGTTTAAGCTGTTCCAATTCTCCAGGAGCCGAGTCTTGACGCACGAGTACAGTTCGTTTTTTCAACTCCGTTCGATCAATGGAAACGGCACGAACAATACGACGATTCCGGTACTTTTTCGGTTTATTGGTTTCCGTAAAACTGTCGTACTCTTCGGTATCAGGATTAACGTCCTCGATGAGCAGCTCCTTGTAGGTGCCAACGATTTGTAATGCTTCTTCGCTGGGACGCCTTGGTTTTTTTAATGGCGCCACGTGACCCGTTGAGCCATCCACTGATTTTCGTCGTTGTTTTAATATGCGATCTGATTTAATTATTTTCTGCATTACATCGCCAGTCGAGATATCCGCCCCATGTCGCCGGGGCCACATACGAAAAAAGGACCATAAAATACCAACTTGCAGGCAAGCAAACAGAAATATATATACAACGATGTTTGACCACGAGAAAATACGATCGGTCATCTCGTCTAGATCGTTGCGCAGTTTCTGGTTTTGATCGTGAAGATACTGCTGACGATCAGTGCTCTTGCGGTTCTGTTCTTCGATGATAAGCAGTGTTTTGGCAAAAGATAACTGCAGTTCTTCGACCTGTTTTTTGTAGCGTCGACTAAGCTCCTCAAGATACTGTCCGGACAGGGACATGTTGCGTTCCAGGAACTGTGAATAATAAAATCATCATCATTATTACGAGAATAACTAACTAACTAGTTATAAAAAAACTCACCTTCACTCGATTAGATAATCTCAGAAAAACACTTTCCGTTTGTACCTTCTGGCCAACCTGTTGCCCAGACGTTGCAATTGTTTGATCATCGCTAGGCACCATCACATCACCGACAATATCATTCGTAGCAGTTGCGGGGTCTGTCAGCAGTACGTCAATATTGTCCCAGCCATTATTGGTCGACTGCTCATCTATCACAATATCCTCTGTATTCAATTCCGCCGTTGTGTCAACATGTTCGGACGACTGTAATTTATTAGTATTCAGCTGATCAACCAGTGCATTTAAAGTAGCGTCATCGAGACCAAACTGTTCAAGCAAGTCTTCCTGAAGTGGTGGAACTGGAATCTGTGTTTGTTCCGGTACAATTTCAACGACTTTAGTCGGGTCGATTACGCTAGACGGTAAACTTGATGAGTCTGTCGTTTCTGACGAAACAACTGTAGTCTCTGATCTTGTTTGTTCGATAGAATCCTTCAATACCTCTTCGGATTGACTTTCAATATGCACTGTATTCTCTATAATCTTGTTTGGCACCAACAGACGATCGACTTTCTTTTCAATCGTTAAATTTGTAGGCTGATCTCTTGTACTTGTTAGACTAGCATTCTCATTAGATCTACGTTCAGTACGCGCAAGTAAATTGCACATGGCAGCTATATAGCTTACAGGAAACATATGTGAGATGTAGTCCTGTCGGAGATCCGTTAAACGTGCAACGGAAACATCACTAAAATTATCCTTACAGCTTTGACTAATGTCTAGACCAACTACATTGTTACATATCTGTGATTTGTAAACATTACTACGGATTCTATCAGAGCTAAGCAAAGTGGACAGAAGAGGCAGTTTGCAGCGCAGCAACTCAGCAACTTCTGACAGAAGACTTTCAGAACAGTTGTTACAGTAGGTGAGATGAGACTGTGTGACACAACCTTTATTGTGGTCCTGTTGCAGTGAACTTACGACACTGATGTTTGTCTTGTTGTCGTTCTGCTTTACAAAAGATGCAGCCTTCTTAACGATCGACATGACCGCATCACTGGCTGATCTAAATATATTGTTGTCGTCACCACGCTTTGGACTCTTCAGACCCTCTTCTTCTTCTTCCTCGTCCTCGTCTTCATCATCATTCGGGTGCACTCGATTTTCCGTCTCAAACGCTTCAAACTCTGACGTTCCATACACACGGAAAAGTGAAATCGGACAAAAGTGCTCCGAGTTGTAATGTGAATGGATGTCAACACGTACATACTTGCCAAATAGGTGTGGACTCAGATCAAAACTTTGTATAAAACGTTCATCTTGTGCGGTAAATCGACCAACGTTTGACCATTCTCGTGTTGGGAAACGATTACTGACAGCAACGGAAAAGTTTTTTGGTGATGATGAGAACAACTCAAAATTGGCTAGATCAATTACCTCTGCCTGTATGGCTTCGCATAGTTCGACGACAAACCAGATGCGACTTGTACACGGACTGAGTAGATACTCATCTTTGGTGGTGGTCAGAACTGATCCAGTACTACTAGACTCAGAGTTAGCTGCAATAATCTTGGCACCACAATCGGGTGATGCATAGTTTTTTGCGCGCAGTTTGACTACTGGAGTTTTGTGGCTTCCGGTTGAGTTCTTTTTGAGCATCGAAGCATTTACGGTGTCCTGCTCGAGTTGCTTTTCAGCTTCCTCCATACGCTTCTGGGCCCATTCCGAGAAAACCGGTATCTGATTCTCTTCTACTGTCTGTTCAGTTGTTGCATAGCTATCGGGTAGCGAAGCTGGTTCTCCTTCGGCGTCAACTATGAAAGGTGGCTGTCCTCCGGGATCATTGATCATATTGACCTGAATGTCGGATACTGGAGAATTTTCTGTTGAATCTTCAATTTCGACTGGCACAGGCATTTTGTCGACAAGATCGATTTTATTCTGTTTTGTACGAAACGTCTCAACAGGCTCGTCGAGAGTTTGAGTGGCATTGTTGATAGGATCTTCAAGTGTTATCACTTCGTCCAGATCGTTTTCTAGTTGAATCTGTCCGGACTTGTCAACTAATGTGACTAGAGTGGCTGTCGATTGTTCAGAGATTCTGAAATAATAGAACAATGTTAAATATTGCAATAAAACAATCAAATTATTTAAAAAATATTATATTTAAATGTAGAGCTTCTCTAAAACTTATTATTGCAAAATATAAATGTATTTAATCTGTCGCTATTACCTAGGAAACTTCCCAAAAATAAAACAAGATGTAGATATTCCAATTACGGTGTCAGGTATTAGGGCATATCAAGAATAACCTTTAAGAACATTGTTGGTGATTTTTATGTTCAAGGTTTTTTTTGTGTATATTATTTTATAGATCTACAGGCATTTCAAAAAATATTCTTCTCTGTACTCTGTACATCTGCTACTCAAAGGAGTTAATCCAATTCTACCAATTCTCAACAATCGACTGTAAAAAAAAACATAAAAACATAAAATTTCTTAAAATGGAATTTAATATTTTTTTTAGATCATGGTTATCATATGTATATGCGATTATCGTGTATTAAGTATAAAAACTTTTAAAAGGTCCAAAATTACAAAGGGTGAAAACAGTAGATTGTAAATTGATTTGATTTTGTAAATATTACCAGAGTTGTTTTACATGACCCAATTGTAAAGAAAAATTAATGTAAATGTAAAAAAATGAAAATGTTATTCTCATATTATCATTATTGTTAATATTTAATGAGTGTACCGAATGAAATTGTTCATACAAAAGTTCCTAATAAAATATCCATTAAATGTTTTTATAAACATAAACATATTTTTATTGTCTATAAATTTAATAAGGAAGCAAGTTTTTTTTTTAATTTAATGGACGTCTGGAATACTGGCGAACTTTTGCTTTTATGTTGGCCATAATATTCTGCCCATTACTAATTGGAAACGACAAATGGGTCTTTTTGTCACACTTGGAAAATCAAGTCTAAAAAGGAAAGAATATTCGTCGAAAAAGTTCAGATTCGTGGAAAGAAAACCGAATTCGCGGTTAAAACTAAAGTTGATTCAAAAAATGTTTTGATTATTGGATGAAATAGTTTACATTTACGAAATATATCATTGCGAATCAGTGGATTACCAATTTCTGAGTTAAATCTATTTGTTTTGTTTTCCAGTTGCTTTCTTTATTTTTGATATTTTAAAGAAATATGTATGTGCGATCATTTAAAGTTAGATATATGTTACGATGCCACGAAGAGGTCAAAGTAAAATTGGTCGGCGTTCTCAGAATGCAACGAGACACAGAAAAGTCACAGCAAAATGTGCCGGGGCTAGGCTAAAAACTTGCAGATATTCCAACTTACAAAAGTTTTCCGCACTGTCGATAATTAAATGAAAAAAGATACAGTATGACAAGCAATTTGTCGATTGATAAATGCATATTTACTCAACGGTATATTAAGCGCAAATTTTAACCATTCATTCCATTGTTAAATAAAAATCTAGTTCATTCCTGTGATCGACTGAATCTTTCTTTTTTTTAAATCTGACAAAAACATGAAATTACGAAATTGATGATGCAAAAAGTCAGAAGTATCGCATAAATATGATTTTATGAAAATATAAAAAATAATAGTTTGTACAATACTGTACTGTAGGTATAGTTTTGCCAGTTAAAAAATATTTTCAAATTTAGTGTTTTTCATATGGTCATCATGTTCACATAACTGATTTTACCGAATGTAGCCTTATTATTTAATCAGTGAACATATTTTAATTGTTTAAAATCCACTACTTTTTTATTCAAAATATTTAATTAATGCACAATATCAAATTAATAGAATGATATTTTTTGGATATTTTGTTTTAGTACAAGAAACTTTTTCGTAGTGTGACATTCGTAGCATTATTTATTATACACAAACAAAGCATAGCTATAGCTTACCCTCGATGAAACATTGTAGAGATGGCGAATATTTGCGACAGCCACAGTATCCAGCAGAATGACACAAGTATCGTAATGTTTTTCATTTTCACTTTAGCAAAAATATATTTGATTTCATTGATCATCGGTTCGATACGAGTTTAATGGAGTTAGATGCAGGTTTTCAATGGTTGTTTTAAAGTAACACAAAACGGTATAAAGTTTACAGTACAAATATGTTTTCACTATTTTTGATAAAATAATACTTATTATATAGTTTATTTAGCGTTTAATAGCTCAAATGGACGGTTCTTATTGTTTTAATTTTACATTTCTACCAGATTTAATCTGTATGACATTACTCATAATTATACTATAGAATTTATCATTTAGTGGATTCACATTAAACACTGTTTCCGATAAAATAGTTTACCAAAACACCGGAAGCAGTTTGAATTTATACGGTCTAATTATGCGGCCATATATGTGTAAATCGTGTGGAGAAAACTGTTCCTGGCTACTGCCAAAACTCTGTGTGCGTTTATATAAAATATCAATCAGGTTTTAAACGATTACCAACAGCTCGACATGTGTAGGTATATAAACCGCTGCATTAGCGGCCGGCGAAATTATAAACTCGTTTCTTGCAGCGCATGCAGATAGATTATAAGATTGAAGTACTTTCGAGCGCTGCGGCCAATAAACACAAATGAATGGAGGATATGATAAACGAAGACTATTCGCATAACTTTGTTCAATTTATATAAAGTGCACTTTCGCAAGTTTGATTAGTGCAACCGCAGTGACAGTGCAAGCGGTCGTTGAGCCTCGCGTGGTCTGCAATTGTGTGTAGGAAGATGTTGAGCAAATATAAATGAATAAAATCATACACCAACGACGAGACATATATATAAATATATATACAATCGAATTTATAATTAATTAGAACATTATCACCATCATAAGAATAAAGTGTAATATGCGGGACAATTACTCAGGTCTTACGATTGTATAATGTAAATTCAGTTGAACCCACAGTGCACTAAACCCATTAATCGTCATTGATGTCATGTTATATTATATATTATCGGTTACTCGGTTATCCGTATATTATACACAACTAAACACATAAAACAAATTATGCGTTGTGTACAAAATTGAATATGATAGTATACTGATTAACGTTGTTGAGAGGTTACCAAGTATAGCCAAGAAAAGCTACAACACGATTCGAGACTATTATTAGACTGGAAATGTCTATATCAAGAGAAACTATATAGTTATAAATACATACATAAAATAAACTGCATCGGAAACGAACCCATACCAAATAGAGAATTGCCTTCGGAATTACACAATATTCACTTTTGCACGCAAGTGCACGTTGGAGACATAAACTGTTTTAATATATAGTTTGTATATTAACAAGTTTTGAATAAATGAGATATTTAAAAGCAGTTTTGTTAAACCAGTACTTTTATTTAGTATCTTTGAATTAAACAAAATATATATATAAAATAAAATATTAACTATAGTAAAACAAAAAATGCCATAGATTTCAAATTTAAATAGTTAATATTTCACTTAAATAATATATAATATAAATATTGCAGCAATCTACAAACACAATAACTACGAGTAGTATGAGCATATAAATGTTAAAAATGTGTTTACAAAGAAGATGAGATATCCCCGAATATCAAGCAAAAAATAGTTTGTTTCGACGATTTCGTTACATCGAGCGTTCCTCGCATGGAATTATAAAAACACTTAATAAATCTAAACATTAAAAAATACAAATTCAGGAGAAATACAACAAAATATTTTTTTTCACATTATAGATATTTGAACCTTTATTTGGAAAAAAATAAATTAAATAGATTTTTATTTAAATATGTTGTATAAGAAGTAACACCACTCTGGCGGCAGAAAAAAGGTTTAAGTTTGAAGATATATTTTGGGTGTATGAAAAAAGGAAAGCCTATCTTGAAAACGTGAATTATAAGACCTGGAACAAAAAAATAAAAGTCTGCAGATAAAAGATAACTGACAAAAATCTTAAAGTCTTGGAACTAAGAACTTGGAAGTGCAATATCAACAATCAAAAAAAAATACTTTCAAGGTAACGTAACTACTTAAAGAAACAAATAAATATATCCCACAAACTATGAGCATTTCTAAATTCTAATTGGTAAGGTAAATTGTACTGATGCAGCTCTAAAAATTTTATCTATTTTACAAATTTGGGTTTGTCTCAACAACATTTTACTAACCCCATTCCTTTTGTGAACGAGGAGGAAAATTTACGTATAATAAAATACACAATTTAGGTTAAAAATTGGACTGTTTAATTTTAAGATAAACATTATTATGAATTTGGGTCTAATAAACTTGTTACAAAAAAAGTTTTAGATACATTTTTTTTTGTTTTCATCTAAAATTGCATTATCGTGTTATCTGTCATATAAAAGTATAGATTAGTCCAATTTTTAATTATTATGTGTTATTTCATTTCAATGTTTTTAGCACATTTTTATTTCGTGGTATAATGTAATACATAAATGCATTATTTAATTGGCACGTTCTTATTTATACACGTACTTTTATTTATATATACAATATTTTACATGAATATCATTAAATTATATATAATTTTTTTGTAATAAATTATTTAACCTACAAAAGTAAAATATAATTAATTAAAAGGTATATAGTAATTTAAACAATAAAAAAAATATTGGCCAACAGGCCAGTTAAAAATTATTGCTTTATGGCTTTTTCGTTTTTTTTTTTTTAATTTTAAACAAAACTATAGCATTTAAGAGTTGCCTCCAAAACTTGAACTTCATTTGGCCAAATGAAGAATAACCAAATCACGATTGGCCGATTGTCCATTAGCAAAATGATATGGTTGGCTGAATGGTACAAATTGGAAACTTTTTTATATAGATTTAAAAATAAAACACAAACAATATCGTGTGTCGACCAATATAAGATTTCATTAAGAAAATTATTTAGCACAATTCTTTATTCACACCGGCCGAACATGCAAAAAAAAAGAAGCAAAATGGCAATTATCAATCTCAATCAGAATATCACATCAAAAATGGTAAAATTTTGGCTGACATTGCACGCCAAAGAAGCAGATCCGTCAAATGAGTAATGGAGTAATGTTGCAAGACATTTAAATACCCATTCTATGAAGTGCAAGATAAACTGAGCACACTTCTATACAGATTTTACTATTCAACGTACGGTTTATTTAATCTTTTTCAATAAATTTGGATTTTAATTGTAAAATAATAACTCAGATGATATTTCACAATTATAATCCGGATTAATTGGTTAACAAAAAACATTATTAATTATATATACTTCAAAAACAGAAAATCTTATTAAAAGAGTACATATTAACAACTTCTATATTCTACTTGAATATTTTCCATTGTTTACATTATAAATTTAAATTTTTGCTTGGGGTGAATACACTGATACATGACAACTCTAATTCTATTATTGTATATATAAATCATCGCAAACAAAACAAGTGCACAGAAGATAATCGAGCCAATGTTTGTTGTCAAGCCATTTGCAAACATATATATAACAAAAGAATTTTATTTTTTTTTGTTGTTCTTGTCATCTGTGTGCGGCGAAATGCGAAAGATTTATATGTTATATACGAGTACTTACACGGTTATATGATGTTTATCTAACAGTTCACTGTTGCACTAGACTAGAAGGTCGCTACCAACGCACAGCATGTCATGGCAACGAGTTTTTGTTGAAATCAATATCGTCGCTTTTCATGATTTTCACATAGCGAGACGACTAGTTTTTCATTAAACGTCAGCAAATAAACATTAAAAATGTCTATTCTAAACTGTGTTGTTCGACCAGAGGAAGTTGAGTTCTTTGTACAGAGTTTGCGAAAGATGAACGTACAGGATGTCGGAACGAATATGTGGATTGATGGACATGAGATTTTGTTAAAACTCAATCAGCAAGCCATTTTGGAGGCATCGCAATCTGGTCAAGAGGAAATCGTAAAAGAATTGCTGATTCTACATCAGAAACTTCCAATAATGGTGCATGAGGCATTTTGTGTGCTGGTCTGGCGTACAAAGGTTCTACCGAAATTGTTCGAGTTAAACGATGATCCACCGGCCACGTTTTTATTGTACAGTGTACTTTTTCATGAAGCCACAGCAGTGTCTGTACTTGAACTGGCGCTGTTCCATCCGAACGGTTGTGAATCATTGGGTGAAACTGCATTGGACTTGATCGACTATTCTGTACAAGGAGTAACGCAGCTTATTGGACTTGTAAACATCGGTCATTATAGAGAGGATACACGAGTAGGAAACGAGAACACTGCTCAGGAGTTAGAACGCCAAAAGCGGGACATAGCTTATAAGATTGGGATGCGTTGTCTGACGATACTGAGTTACCTAGCGGATAAAGTAGATTTGTTACCATTAAGCGCTAGCACAAGGCTAGTTCAGACTCACGATACACCGTGCTTGCTGAGCGAGATACTACACTGTCAACCATGGATGCGTCACAAGCAGACCATAGAAAAGTTTGTGGATGAAACTTGGACACCAGTCCGTGGAGCTGCTGTGCTGAAAGTAACAAAAGTAGAGGCTCAGACATGGTTTTGTTTGCGACAAGTGCTGTTCAACACCAACATCATGCGACACTACGAGATCAATGATTTTCGTCAGCGTGAGCTCAGCAAATGTCAGGTACTACTTAACGAACACCTCCTAGATCAGCTTCCACCACTGGCTGAATTAAAACACTTCCTGTGTACTCTGAGCGTTACAAGCAAACAGACGGATTCACGAAATATTCTGCTGGAAGAACTTCCACAAATTCGAGATAGTCTCATTGCAGAAGCTAAAAGAATTGGCTTCAAAAAAATTACGTCTGAACAGGCAAATTTTTTTATACGCATGAGTCAGCCAGAAATGATGGCAATGGCAGCACGTCTGACTAAAGCTTACAACACCGATCTACTGGCCAGCTTTGAGCCAAAACCGACAGAGAATCTGTGTGGAATGTGCGAGCGTGAAGCTATTAAGAAATGCTCCAAGTGCGAAGCGGTATTTTATTGCACCCGTGAGTGTCAGGTCAAGGATTGGGCACGTCATAAAAATAACTGCGTAGCATTTGAAACAAAAGATTAGTTAAAGTGTCTTAATGTAATATTGCAATTTTAATTATTGAAATAAATGTGGCTTACTTCTAATGGTTTTTTGTTATTTTACATTTTGTTTTATATCATTACATTTTTGTATTTTATTTACTTTTTTTATATAAATTTGTGTGTGTATATTTTATTAAAAAAAAAAATAAAAAAAAAATATAGATCAAACAATGTCACTGGGTCACATTGAGAGTAAACGTTAAAGTTCTTACAAAAAAACAAATTGTGTTTGTGACAATTCGATTTTATGGTCAAAATTGCATTTACACCTGATGCGCGTCGCTAATGGATATAAAGTTCGTATACGTTTATTATATAAATATATATATAATTATATATAAGGTTGTCAAATATCTCCCTTCCGCTTTTTTGCTATTTAGTTCAAATATGCGCCGTTTTGTTCGAAAATCTGTTACCATCTAGACGGCAACTTCAAAATACCCCCTTTTAGAACCCCCCCCCCTCCTTATTTGCGAAGAACTCGGACAGACACTTTTCACAAGCCTATTTTGAGGCCAACTTTACACCACCAAAGGCGTTCGTCATAGACAGGAACAGGTGGTAATCACTTGTCCGGG
>JANSTU010028234.1:0-12392 GCA_027564075.1 Bolitophila hybrida
TATAAAGTAAGGTTATGCTGTATTTATTTGATGATTTCTGTAATGCTATTTTATAAAATATTTTCGTAGGCAAAAGAAAAGCCGCTTTTAAATAAAAAAAAAAACAGAAGATCCGCAGGATGAAATGCTATTCGAACACCAAACGAAGCACTTGATCCCGAATGCTTGAATAAGAAAGTCAAATTTGCGCCTTATGTAATGGTCGTTGCATGTCCGCACAAGGTATTGGCTCGCTATACATTGTAGATGGCATCATGAAAATAAAATAGTCAATTCCAGACCTAAGTACTAAATATGGAGAATTTATATTCCAACAAGATGATGCTTCGTGTCATGCAGCCAGAAGTACCATGGCTTGGTTCGAGCAAAATTATGTGCCAGTTCTGCCCTGGCCATCAAGCAGCCCAGATCTCTCTACAATCGATACTTTGTGGGGTATAATGAAGAGAAACCTACGCATGTTCAACAAAAGCTGCTTTAATAGATGAGTTAAAGATATTCTGGTCCTCAATACCCGATTTATATTAAAAGGAACTTGTTAACACAATGTCACGACGAATTCTAGCCGTTATCGCTCAAAAAGGTGATGTGACACACTGGTAAATCCAAATACATGTTATTTAGAAAAAATACTGTGTTTGTTGATAACCCACGGCACGGTTTAACAGTAATATTTTTATTCTAGGAAACTTTAGGATAATGTTGTCATATTATGTTTATAAATATCTGCATCATTAGATTTAAAAATATGTTTAAGGTATGTATTAAAAAATCGCGATATAACACTGAAATTTTGGGTGAACGAACTCCCATAATTTAGGGTAGTATATACACCAGTTGTTTTGAGTTTTAAAACCCGTGAACTATGTTCAAATCGCACATTTTCTTATTGCGCATTTTCCGATTACGTTATTTCGTATAGAGCTGAAACCTTATCGAGCAATAACATATCGCGCAGATTATGCGGACTTTGTTTTTAGATCAATTGCTTTAGAGACGTTGTGTTGAGACAAATTGTTTTTAGACAATTTGTTGTATCAATTATTTTAGACAAATATTCCGGTTACATAATAATATAATATTTTTTTCGGATAAACTTTTTTAACTTTCCGTCGACACACTTATTTCTGGCCACGATTTTGACACACTCGGTCAATTTGAACACCTACTTTAAAAAAAATCGTTTAATCGATTTCAATTCAAATCTGCATAATTGAAATTTGAAAAGAAAAAAAAATATAATTGCTTAAAAAAAATATTCAAATTTGTCAATTTAGGAAAAGCGAGCAGTGTACTAAAAAAATCATACATTTTTCAATTTTGAGAAAAAATTTAACGGATATATTCCTAAGGCTACTTTCAAAAAAAAAAAAAATATTTACAACTTCTTGTAGAAAATAAACACATTTTTTTTCCTCACTGACAAGAGACTAAAACCAACAGTGTCAGAATGGGTCAAAATGACCCAGCGTCTGTTTCCAAGCGACGGCAAACGCAGATTAATTGATCTATCAGCAATAGCTTTTTGGCAACGTGTACATAAAGGTTCGACCCAGTGTATCAACGGAAGGTTAAAAACCATCCTCTTTTCCAAAATAAAACACTGGTTCAAATATAATCGTATAACTTTTTTTCAAAATTTCAACATTTTATTTCCATTTAAATTAAATTCAAATACTTAAATGATTAATAATTAATTATTAATTAATATGAAAGGAAGAAAGCAAATTTACAGCATTTTACCCCAGTTTGTGTAGGAAAAACAACTTTTTTGAATAGTGGAGTCACAAGACTGCTGCAAAAACTAAAAACTATATTTTTATTATTTTAATTTGACTATATTTGTTTAATTACACGAAGTTTGCAGACATTTTACCGAAAAAATCATTGATAAAATCCTAAAATATGCATGAATATCAGCGGAATGAAAGTCCATTGTTGGAATTTCTACAAATTGCACACGATAGCTAATTCACAAAAATGTAAGACAAATGTTGCTGCGGGGCAAAAGTCCCATCACCTCTAAAGGTAATAGAATAATAATTTTTGGGTCTAAGTATTGTGCAAAATTTTCTTCACCCTAGGTGTCTATATTTTTCTCAAGGGCCATGTTCATCAGCTGTCCCACTCTAATATAAACATGGAAACTTTGTAACTCGTAACTGATTAAATTTTGGCGGGGTATTTGAATTGTGAGCTCGGATGTGAGGTTTTATCGCATCCACCATATAGCCCGGACATAGGTGATTACCACCTGTTCCTGTCCATGACGAAAGCCCTTGGTGGTGTAAAAAGTTGGCCTCAAAAGAGGCTAGTGAAAAGTGGCTGTCCGAGTTCTTCGCAAATAAGGAGGGGAGGCAGTTATGAAGTTGCCGTCTAGATGGAAACAGATTATCGAACAAAACGGCACATATTTAAACTAAATCCGATCACTGTAACTCTTTTTATAAAGCATTGAATAAAGAGCAAAAAAGTTATTTGACAACCTTATATTTTTGTTTTATATTTAAATTTGAGAAACTTTTGGATGATGCGAACTTTAAAATATTAATTTCGAAATCAGAACACAAAATAAACCATGATCATCTAAAATATCGTAGTAAATTCGTCGTGGCTTTTAGAATACGACGTGTTAGACAAAGACCTTTTAGGATACGACCTTTTTGACAGACAGTTTTGGTCACGACTTTTTAGGCCTCGATGTTTTAGGCCACGATGTTATAGGCTAGAACCCAAAACAACAAAGGAAATAAGTAAAATTATTGACAAAGTTTTTTCATCGTTTATGGAAAGTAGATGTAAGAATGTAAGCCTTTTATGAATTAGGGACACATAGATATTTATTTGATAGTACAACTCTTTAAGAATATATTTTCAAAATTTCAAGTCGATCCGACTAAAACTCTAGGAGATATAGCATTTTGAACCTTCCCTCTCATGACTGTAGCGCCCGAGAGCGCCGTAGATATTTTTGAGGTTATAGGTGTGAAAAATATTATAAATATTATATTATATATAAAGTATTTTAATTTTTTTTTACAATATGATAAAATCTAAAATTACCCGGTGATCAAAAAAGTTACTTTCGAAAAGATAGGATGAAAAAAAGAAAGCAATCCTACAATCCCAAAACACCAGAGAAGGATGATACTTCCAGTTGATTTAAAAAAAATACTCCGAAAATTCTTCCAGCTGCAGGATGTACATACAACGAAGGGATTTCAGGTTTATTAATGTTGATGGTATGGACATTAAAATTTGTCGGTACTGTCACGAATATGCGTGCAAAGAAGATGCACATCGCATATTGATGGCCGACAAAAAGACAATGCTTTTACTCGTGAGGCTCGAATTCATCTCAGACATCAGCAAAAAGATGCCCTGGAGTAAGTTGAAAAAAAAATTCTTCACTTTTTAGTTACACAAAACTTTAAAAGCGTTCGAGAAAATAAGCTTTTTTTGGCCCGAAACCCATGTAACTCCTTAATTACCGTCAAGGTAACTTTACCCCAAATAATCTCTTTTATAAGGACCTTGAATTAATAATGAGGGTTTTCTACACACTCTAGGAAGTGGTTTAGTCTATTTAAATGTGGTGTTTTTGAGCTCGAAGACAAGGCACGGCCAGATCAACCCAAAAAGTTTGATGACGAAGAATTGGAATCATTGCTCTGAAGCCGCGCGACATCGAGAGGCGATTTTTTGCGACTGGCGATAAAAAGTGTATCCATTAGGACAACTCCAAACGCAAACAGTCATGGGTTTCGCCCGGCCAGCCATCGCAAATCCAACTCAACTCAGGCCTTTTAGCCGCGCACTCAAAATATCAAAAGACGAGTCGTTCGAGCTGGTATCCGAAAATTGGCAGACAGATGGAAAACATTTGTGGCCAGATGGACAATACTTTGAATAATATACTTGTAACTATTTTTGCATAAAAAAATCAAGCCTTACATTTCGAAATAAAATTCAAACTGTATGTATAAAAAAAACAGCTAAAAAATGAGTCCGAGTATGAGATAAATCCGGATTATAAAAAACAATCTTCAAATATACAAACACACACACACGGACACTCATAAAAAAAACAGTTCGAAAAAATAGGTGCAAGGATGATGTTCTAAGTTTGCTAGCTAAAAGTAAACAGACGAGTGCACATTATATTGCAGATGAACAGAGCTTCTACGAGACAAATATCTACAAAAAAAAAAAAAAAAAATTGAACAAAAGTCTGAAGTCTGCCTGCCTGAATTGATATGTGAGAATCCTCCTTGAGTTCGGCCCGTTGTCGTTGTTGTCGCTGGAGCGGCAACCGTGTGCTTTGGCTGTTGAATCTGTCGTTTGACATGATGATTAATGTGAGCCGGTGCATGAGCAACAGCTGCTGTACCACCATCAATGCCCAGCTCATGCTGAATAGCGCCCAGACCTAATGGATTGCCAAATCGAGCTTCAAGTGGATCGTACTCACGTCCATCGTAATTTGCATCGAAGAATTTCTTGAACCACTGCAAGAACTCAAAGTTGTCTTGGAAACGTCCACGTATCAATTTATCCACTGGAATAATCTGGTTGTTGTTGATAGGAAAACATAGAACGAAGATATTAAATGATACCGATTTCGATTAGACTGACGTCATTATTTAAATATTATTTGCATTTATTCATAGACGAAGCACGAACACGGTATTTTATGGCCAATAGTATCTACAAATGGTCATTGACCATTCAAACAAGGCTCGTTCACAGCCACCGGTTTTTTATATGCAACTAGTTCTATGATTCATAAAATTAAATATGTTATAATGTTATGTTTTTCGAGAAAAGTATTCGGAACGTGTATTTCCAAACAACACACGATGTTGCCAGGCTCCGGCGGGTATGTGTTCGCATAGGGAGGGCAACTAAGTCATCAATACTTTAAGGCTATTTATAGGAATACATACAAACAGAGAATCGCGAGCCATACAATGGATACACGAAACACTTTTACAAGAAGGACGCAATTGCAATCGATATTTTCCGACAATTCTATTATGATTTGTTGTTGTTGTAAATATTATTATACTACTTACTTTATCGACAGCCATTTTCTTGAAGGCAGCCTGCAAAATTTTGAAATTCTGAATGTATTCATGTTCCAGATTGGTGCGGAACTTGACACGTTTCATGGGCACGGAATTGGTGAACAGCATGTCCATGTATTGACAATAGGCAGCACCTGTAATTCATAAGTTTCTGGTTAGTACACAGAAACAGGTTGATATGTGAATATAATAACATTTACCTGTGCATAGTTCTTCGATTTTATTGAATTGGGCACTGAGGCAATCGTTGACCCACGAAAGCATATCATGTCGAGACAGATTCTCCGTTGTCACATTCGTCGAGTATACGTTGACCGCCATTTTTGCTAGCTATAATTCAACAGAGGTTAGAGTTAAGGGCATACACGTACTTGGAGCTTATTCTAATTATGACAATTTCTATCCGAACAACCCTCTGCATGACATTCAAGTGATATGAATCTAGTTCTAGTTACAAATGACCTACTAACATGAGATTCATATATACATTAAACACAGAGCAGACACACAAGCTACATATGGAAAGAGATAGCCGCACACTCTTATCAAAACGGGGTTGAAAGGCACACAACTTGGATTCAGTAAACATGCACATGTTTTTAATGATGCAAAAGCATGAGACACGCAAGTATTTCACCTCAATGGATCTACCGATGGAAGAGATCACCGCACGTTAACGCATTCATGCGATCAAATAGAAAACTAAATAATTATATAGAGAATTTAATTTGCATAAATATCATAGTGTGAGTGTGTGCTGCTCAACTGTTGCGTATCAATTATACATTTTAGCGATTCTACTTCCGATTCCACGGATACTGATTTTAGCATTTGGGTTAGTGGAACATGAGAGTAAGAAGGCAACACGTACACACCGACAAAAAAACTACATCGTTGGGGCGTCCCGCTGCCAGATGGACATAAAAACTCACAAACAAATCTTTTTTTATCAAGATGATGTACCCACACACATAAAAAAAACTTAAGTTAAGACGTGGACGCTTCACACGTAAGCGCAACGGTTTTTTGTTTGTATCCAGCTTTCGCAGAGGCTGACCATGCTATTTGCATGTTTTGGCCAGGTTAATCAGGGTTTTAGGCCTAAAACATAAATACATTCACGACAAAACGAACACACACACACAAAAAACATAAGTACTGCAAGATGGTGTCTACGCCGTGTGCGAACAACCGAATGAATCACGCACTTATTAGTATGAAGCACTCTCGCACTGGCAGATTCACCCCCTATACTATAAATTACGCAATCAGACACCTTATCTAGCCGTTGGTTACTTTTTTTTGTTGTTTAAATATTCAAATTTAATACAATCATGTCAACACACACACATACACGAATGGATTTTACGGATTGACCTTTTTCGGCACAAAGGAGGTCGAAAAGACCGCAAACCGCGTCGTACGCGTGCTGGGTTGGCACACCCTGACAGGCGGCACGAATACTTCTTATATACTCGATGATGCTGAACAGATTCCGTTTTATCACTTGATAACATTGTATTTCCGTAATATACTTACCCTTTTCTTAATCAAATCGGTGTAGATACTTCAAGAGACAGCAGTTAATTTGAAACAGAAATAATTTTTCGCTCTGACGGCTTGCTCGAAACAAATTCTTTTGAAACACACACTCATATACAAAATATAATGCGAAAGCAATAACCGCGTGGGTTGCCAGCGTTGACTTTTGTGTCCGTACTCACGGGAAAATATCCCGTGATATTTTGTGTACTTTATTTAGGTATATAAATATATATTGTACTTAGTACTTTAATTTGTTTTGCAATTTTTTTTTAAAGAAATCTTTTTGAAGTCATGGTTGCTTTTGAGAGAAGCTTATTTCTGAAAAATTTATATTTTTATAAAACTCCCGGATTTACACAGCTTTACTTTGATTAGCAGAAATATTGACGGCGCTGGCATTGCTAAATCATATATTACAGTATTTCACTTCAAACAAATATCGGAATTCCGGAATTACACACTGTTTCTGACATTATTTGTACTTAAAATTGATGGTTACCATCGAAGCAAAAAAAAAATATTACAAAATTAAATCCATTTGACAGATTGATGGCTGAAAACGCTTGCAAATGAAACACCAGACAAAGTTACGATTGTAATAATTTATGAAAACTTCACCTAGGCACGATTAGCGATTACCATTCCTCAGGCGCCAGATTTTTAACTAATTTTCCTAAAATTTAGACAAAAAATGTATGTAATATTTTTGTATATATCGATTAATTTAATAATATATAAATACATATTGTGCCTTACTTGACACAAATGTAGCATATGTAGTCTGTGGCTGGCACGGTTTAAAGTGTGTAACGTTCTAAGTAAGAACGGACGAACGCAGGTCACAGGTTTTAGCATCTATTGTAATTTAAAACTTAAAAGTTAATTATTTACGTAAAAATTAAAATGTATAAACTGTCAAAAAAGTCTGCCGCTAGCTGTCTAAACATAATTTATATTATGACATTTTATGGCCTCCACACGTGACTTTTTGATGTTAGCTTACAATAAAACTCAATTCTATTTTTACACTAATGAAGAAAAAATATTTTATGGAACGTGTTAAATAAACTGCATTTTCACATGAAAAATACATATTTTTCCCATCGATTGTATTTAGTAAATATTGCGTAAAAAAACTGAATATTCGATACATAAAGTATTCCCTAAAACGAGCGCACCGAATATCTGATCACATACAGATGTCACTATCAGATACTAAGTAGATTTGGCATTTGAAGTTTACTTGTTGTGTCAATACTTGTTACTTACCATGGCGAATATCCAGTTTGGACAACATAATAGAAGATTGGTTTATAATTTATTTGTTTGTAAACAACGCAAAAAACAAATATTTTGATTACTGAAAACAAAATGTGAAATTAAAGATAGACTTGTCATAACTGGTTCGACAGCATGCATTATCGGATAACATGAAATAACACATTCAGATGACAACAATAACAAGTGAATGTAGTTTGTATGGATTTTTTTTTGTGTGACACTATAATTTGTGGAAGTTAATGTCCATATATTACGGGCGACTAGATTTAGCGCACTGTGTGAATTACCGCACCGAAATATGATTAATCCAATATTTTCAGAATGACTAGAAAAGCAAATAAACAAAATTAGATACATTTTATTAAAAAGCTCCTACACATGTTTATAATAAAAAAAAAACTTAAAATCAGTATATTTCTATACCAAACAACAATTTTGCTTCTTTGCAATCGCAGCGCCACGGTGTTCATATTATCACACTTAAGTATAATATAATTATATGTTATTTATGATTAATAAAACCAGTTCTAATAGCTTTCTGAATTTCCCAATGCTGCGCAATTTGAGTCATTTATAAACTTGTTTTTTAGATTATATTTCAATTGTAAAGTATACAGTGCCCGACAAACATGAGCTCTAAATTTGGTGTAAAATTCGATGAAATCTGGCCAACAGATTCACCGAACTGGAATCACACGGAATATTGCAATCTATTACTACGCAATTGTTTAGACATAACAAAACCATCAGCTCTACCGATTAAAGCAATTATTGAGAACTCGGAAAAGTTTCCATTGAAGGTAAGTCCTATAATTTATTGTTTATTTAGAAATAATTTAACCGTTAAATTTATATTGTTCAGTTTCCCATTCAAACATGCCGTATTAAAACACAGCCGGTCAACCGACTTGATTTGATTGAGATACAGGCTTCTTCAGCTTACCCAGTTGTGCATGAACGAGTTCTGTGGCTGTATGCTAGGTTTCTAGAACACAAGAAGTTGCATGGTAAGCATATTCAAGAATATCTATCCCGCAAAACATTTCTGTTATCATTGCTCACATGACTTGTTTTTTGCTTTTATTTTGTAGGAAATTCTATTGAAAAGCCGATTTACACAAACATGTCTTTGTGCGATTTCGTGCAGAGATTATTGGAAAAACGTTGTGCGTATTTCTACAATCGGTACGATAATTGGGGCCTGGTGACCGGGCAGACCGGAGTTGGTGGATTCACTGAAGTTGGTACACCAGCAGAGGTTTATCCACTGCTTCTGGAGAACTGTCTTAGTTACAGTGAAATAAAGGTGGGATGTGCAATTTTATAAAATAACATTTAATTATATCTTGCGATAGCTTGCAGCACTTTTGTCCGTATCTTCGCATTCGGAATTCATAAACAATGGAACTCGAAAGAATCGAGGCATCGTAGAAAGCAATAAATCTAAAATCGAAACAGACGGTATTATTATAGGCATCGTCGGCGCAAGACTGAGTCGTCGAGAGCTCATGGAATTCCAGGATATCGTTATTGCTGACAAGCAAAACATTGAAAAGAGAGGTTATGGTAGAAAACCAGAACATCTATCGGACGAACAACTTGCATCATCATTTGACTACCGTGCAATTTGGAATGATTTCTATGATGAGGAGAGTCTGTTGTTTAAAGATGTTAAAAGAGACGGACAACGCTTTGGTGTGTCTAGAAATAAAATGGATATTTTCGATAATTTGGTGATGAAGAAACGATATACGATGTCGTTTGACACATTGTTGTTGGAAAGTCAGAGTAGAGCAGCAACGGCTGAAAAACGAGCGTATGTGCACGTTATCGGCATTGGACTGGGTGTATGGAAATCATCACCAACGCAGGAGGAAGTGTTTCTGGAAACTTTTGAGCAAAGATTAGTGGAGTTATTGCCGCTTCTGAAAAATGTGGGCTGGGTACACTTTTCGTGGTTTAAACACGAGGAATACGGTCGTATTAAGAATGGAAACGTTCTAAAATCACCCGAACATCCAGACGGGATTAAAATATTTATCTCAAATCGGAATCCAGCTGATAAACTGGTAAATTATACAATCAACTTTACATTTTTTTTTTATAATTTTTAAAATTGTTTTTTATTTAGCCTTCGGTAGAATTTGAAAATCATCTAATGGTAGTTTCTTATGCGTGGGATGGAAATGCTCTGCCAGGCAATGAATTCTGGGTGGTAAATAAAGTTAACATTAAAAATCGAATCTTTTTTGTTCTCATAAACTATAAATTCCAGGGTTTATTATCGTCGACAGGAGACTCGGCAGCTGCAGCCAGTACACTTATAGCTGAACTACATAATCCACACATTAACAAAACTAAGGTGTCCGGTGATAATCTTCACGTTGTATCACCCACGCAAGGATTGCTTCACATCTCAAAATACGCAAGAAGCGTAATGGAACAGTTATAAGTATTTTAAACTATTCATTTTATTCAATTAAATTTATATTTATACACTTTTTTTGCGTTTGTCGTCCGAATTGTTTTTATTGACATTTGCATTCTTACGTCGTCTGTTATTTGACTTTGTCGTAGCTTTGTCCAGGTCCCTTGAGTAAACAATTGTTGTATCGTAGCCATGCATGACACTCGGACTGCCTGTCAGTTTATGAGGTGGTAAAATGTTTATAAATTTTGCATTCATATGCGGTAGAATAGTCTGATGATTTCTCGTAATACTGTTATTCTCAATCTGTACAGATAGGAAACTATTCTGCTGAATTGCCGTTGGCATACTAAACGTACTTCGATCGTACTGTAAAAATGAATGTTCTTGTATACCAGCTCCATTAGAGTGTAATCGCTTCTTATTAAATTTTGTGTCGTCCGTATCGGGATAGCAAACTTCGTCGGTTATTTCGGTTTTAATGAACTTGGTGTTGGTATAAGCTGCTGGTGTCGCAGCAATCATCAGTAGATTATTACTAGAACGATTATTGTTGTTATTTGTCAGATCAGAGGATTGTTCCAGATCACGACGCTTTGATGTATTTCGTGACTTTTCCTTGCACGGTAGAATTGGTTGACTTGAAATGCAATTTCGCGGCAGGAACTCCATTTTTATCTTTGTAATTGAGTTGTTATTCTTCTCGGGCTGTTCGGCAGTGCTCTCCTGACCATTTTGCCATTCCAATACGTTTGTCAGTAGCGAAATATATCTAAATAAAAGAATGTTAAAACAATTTTGATAAAAAACATTTTTTTTTTATTTTATTACCGTATTGCCATTCTTAGAATTTCGTTTTTCGATAACTTTTTGTCCGGTGGATGAGTTGGTACCAGTTTGCGTAACTCTGCAAAGGCACCGGACACGTTTTGCTGGCGCCAGCGTTCCCGTGAGTTTGTGAATATCTTACGAACCACCTGTCCGTTTTTGTTGGTTGTGTATGAAATTGGACTTGTCGATGAGGTATTATTGTAATAATTCCGTGAAGCTAGAAAAATATAATTTTAGAATAAAACAGAGAGACTTATATCATTTTTATAGCTTACCCGAATTGGACGTTCTGAATTCCTCGTCATCGCTAAAGTTAATTGAAAAATCCGATAGTTCTTCGTCTGATATAGAATCATTATTGGGTGTTGTGTATGAAGGCATTTTGGAGGATTTAAGAGCTCTATGCGAATTGTTGCGTCCGTTTGTGGGTAGGTTGCTCTCTTGATTGCTGAGCGAGGATGATGTTGAACTTCTCCCGGTTGCGGTTTCGTCATTTTCGGACCATTCCATTTTTATTAGTGGATTTAACTGTTTAAAAATGTAAATATCAGAACATAGTTGACATTCAACGGGACGGTACATTGTGTAGCGTTGTTGCTCTTGTCTTTTTAGAAGATTTGGTTCGGATGTGTAATCAATTTATGTTTCCGGATACTTTTCGCACGAACATAAAAAAGACATACAATATACTATAAAATTACTGCATACGTGCGTAATTGATTTAAAAAAAAAAACTCTGCCGAACGTTAAATACTGTTACTTTTCATTGCTGCATGTGCATATAAATATATAAATGTGTGTGTTACGGGTCATTTTACTCATTGACACAATAAAAACCCAGTGTGCAATCTTTTGTTCTTATAAAACATTTACATTTAACAGTGTTAATTTTTTATTTTTTTGACATATTTTTTTAATTATTATGGAAATTATTATTATTATTATATAATGTCATATTAGATAATTATTAGATAATATAATCTTGATATCTGTACATGCTATCCGCGGCTAGCGGTATGTGTATGTTCCGTGTTTTGCGAACAAAATAAAAAGGCTCAAAATAAATCGTCCACCGAAAAAAATAAAAAGTCCACCAATAAAAATAAGTGTGCTCTAAAAAAAATGTCCACCAATTAATTAATAATATGATGTTGGGGGGGACCGCCAAAAGTCTCAAAGAAGTTTGGCTGGCACGCAGGCCGCTGTATGTGGGCCCATTG
>JANSTU010028245.1:0-12392 GCA_027564075.1 Bolitophila hybrida
AAATAAGTCCTATCTCTTTGTCCTGGGAGAAATATTGACAAAGTTAAAAATAATTATGTGTTGGTATGTACCACTCCGAACATGATTTTTTAAACACCCTGTATCTCAGTGAGTGTTGAAAAGCGCACCCCCACCCATACATTTTTTTACTCAGAATGAACCAAGGAACACGTGGTAAGGTTATTTCCCTCAAAAGGTGGGACACCCTGTATTACATTATTTTTTAAATAGTATGCGTGTGAGCAATTGCATATATAAAGTGTGTTTAAAGCTTCACGCCCGTGTTTTTTAAAGCACGGACTATGCGCGTGTTTGAGCATCACTTCATTACACTCCATTGCACTAAACAAAAATATAAAACTATTGACCGTGGTCAAATATTAGAGAGTGATTGCCTGCCTATCTCTTGGACAAATCGACTTGTGATAATTTGTGTTCCTTATTTGCGGCATTAAATTCCGCAAAAAGTACGTTATTGACAACAATTTTGTATTATTTTGGGAAACAAGTATTTGCGCCAAATTCTATCTCAATCAAATAAAAGGAAAAAAGTGGATGACACATTACTTGATAAGAACACATTTCAAAGCATTTTTTACGATGTTGCTGGACTTTCTGCTACACATTTGTACAAAATGAATAGTTCAATGAGTAGAAACCTAATATTTAGTATATATGTAAAAATATATCATCGACGAATGTATACATTATAGAATATAGATTATTTTACATACACTCGTATAGTAAACAGTGTACAATATACATGACCCTCAGGAGTATATCTGTCGCATACTTGCAAAGAACATTGTAATATAGACTAGGTATATATATATACATATTATTATTGTGTTTATGTCGCTCTGGTTATTATCAAAGAACGGCACCGCCGTAATCTTCTAACTGTAAAATCCGTATACCATAAATAACTCGATCATTATATAGAATTGCGCACGCGCGCATAATGCACTCTAATTTATTGTTGAGTGCCTGCGTTTGCACCTATAAACTTATAGAATTTCTTTGAATGTAAAACATATGTATATACATATATTATAAAATATAAATCACATTGTAGTTGGAATATATAATTTCAAAATAATAATAAGGTCATTTTGTGTGTGTCTGTGTGAATACCGGCGTGACGTGTGTCTGTGAATAATTGTCTGTCTTTCCGAAGATCACCGCATCTTTGTTGGCGACGATGATCTGCGTACGTACCTATGTGCGTGTGAACCTCAACTTGTTTTCAAATAGAGATTTAATGCACAATCACTCTTACTGCGTGTATTACTTATTACTCATTCTGAAAATATATCGAAATATATTTATTCAATTTTCTAAAAGAATTATAAAACAAAATTGCACCCACATAACATTGGTAGTAAGATAGAAATATTACCAATATAAAAATTATATGTCGGTCGATGTCCCAAAAATATCAACTGATGGAATGTACAAAACATTTTAAAAAAATTAATATTTGTTATTTAACAAAAAATCATGAAAAAATGTGTGTTTATTAAAAAATTATTATTTAAAAAAATACTTTACTGAAGAAATGGCACCTTTCGTTACACAATTTTCATCATGATAAAAATAAATTTTAAAAGATATCCCAAGTAATAATAATAACAATTAATTACTAAAATGGCAATTTTTGCTAATTTTTTTTTTTTTTATATAAACGATTTTTGATTGATTTTGATTTTTGTTTGACCTTGTTTTATTACAAATTAGTTATATATGTAATTATGTTATTATTCATAAAATACACTTTCTGATCATATAGTCATAATGTTATTTTTAAAAATTACTAATTAATAATATTAATGACGAATTATTTAGCAAATTTTATGGCCATTTAGTTGATTTTATTGCTAAATTGTTTTCCATATTACTATTTAATCATTCTAAACTGCACACACTGTACTGTACATGTTTGCTTAACTTAATTGCATTCAATATTACTATTTAGACATATTTAACTTACAAATAAGTGTTTATAATGACCAAATAGTTTGTTTTGCTAAATAGAATTCAAAGAAATTAATAAGAAATTCTATGACTGTTTTGTAATAAATTCGACTAAATGACAAATTAAATTAAATTATCCACCGTATTTTCCATGAATTAGAATAAAAATGGAGGCATATGTTTTTATTAATAATCATGGAAAATAAAATTATATTGCTATAAAAAAACAAAAAGTTTTTCTTTTTAGTTTTGTATTCTTAATAAGTTGTTACGGTTCTTAAATCTTATTTTATTATTTTTTTTTTATTTTAAATTTAAAAAAATATAATATATATATTATGTAATCTACTCGTATTTTCAAAAATTGCACGATGAATTTTTCTTTACCCCTACTTTTTAGTCAAAAACCATCTAATTTTGATTATACAAATAGAATTCTCATATAAAATAAAAATATATATTATACATATAAAGATATTAGCAAAACTTACGATTATGATTATGTGACTAAATTGTAAATGATATTTAACAAATTAGTTTTTTCTGCTAATTTTTACAAATTTGAAAAAAAAAAATATTTAATGTCATACGTGTGAACTACTGGAATTAGTCTTATTCATTAATAATAATGATAAATATGTTTAATTTCATAAGTACTTTCGTGAAAGTTGTCATATAAAATATTTACGTTGCAGCCGGAATATCATATATAATTTATTAAATAAAACTGATCCAGTCCGAATTCTCCTGGAAATCAGTTGCATCAGAAGTGGGATAATCTATGAATGCATACATAAAGGGTTATCATTTCAATCCATATCAGTGCCCACATCCAACGTTTTGTGTATATTGCTTATAGATCGAATTAAAAAAATATTATAATTATAAATAAATAAAGTAATGCTGCTCAAGTGTTTATAAAACAAAAATCCATAAAAACTTCAATTTATCACACTGTGCGTCGGCGCTGATCCACCGAGCGTTTTCAGATCAATGGCTTTATTGGTAATTTGTATGACTACCGCGCACGTTATAATGGCTTATTAAGTATTGATACATCAAATGGCGTGATTAACGAATTTATGCTCAATTAGCTATGATCGAGCTCGGCACTTTTTAATGTTGTATTACAGTTACTCAGCATGTTGAATTACGTATGTAATGCATGCGCAATGCCGCAACGGGCTACCGCGCGCGCACACTATTTAAAAAGATCGGAATTCAAATTACTTCTTTTACCGCTGAGACGTAAACAATTTATAGCAAAATTCAGTGTCTTATTAAAAGTTTAATGATTCTTTTCAGTTTTCATTACATATATGAACATTAATTGTTTCTGGTTTTGCAAAGCAGAGCAAAATATACAAGTATTTCTGGATCTGTGCAGAAGTAGAAATTTGAATTAAAGAAACCTGTTCGAAGACATAGAATTTGATATGACAACCACACACAGTTCGTGTGTGCCAATAGAGCACGCTGTTTTTTTTAATTAACACCATATTATATTACGGTTCATGATGACACACAAACATAAATCGCAAATTTTGAATTCGCTGCGTCTTTCATTGGGTCAATCGTCTTAAAGCCGTATTCTATTATACACTGACCAAGATATTCATATGGAAAACGTACGCACAAAAGATTTACCTTTAGAAAACTATAAATTACATAATTATTGTATATTATTAAATATATCTACCTTTGATCAACGTTAACGTGCGTGCCTTGTTATAGTCTTCTTTTCATGGCGCATTTTCTGCGATCCGCCAATGAACTGTTATTCTGCTGAGAATAAGCAAGAGAAAATGAAAAGATCATGTATTGTATAGTATATTGTATACGCACCATTATTAATTAACGTAATGCCATCGAAAATATTTGCTTTTGCACATACTCATACATATCTTGAATATGTACGTAAAATTCCCATGTGTATATGCAATGCGAAGAGCGACGCAAAGATCGCGGCAAAGCAATTCTTAATCTTGCTCACATGCGCAAATGATCGAATGAAACAGAAAAGATGTACAGTTATTAACCGTAAATGAACTTATATAAATAATTATACAAGTGGATATGTGTGTGTGTGTGTTACAACAATTCAAAAAACAAAAGTTTACGTAATAGCCGTCGGAGTATTGGTGCGCATGGCGTCTTAAGGTGCAGGTAAATGATCAAATTGATCTTGATCTTGAGGCGTGCGCTCATATATACACACACACATGCATAGTATATAGTAAGACGTGTGCTGCATTCGAGCGTGTTCAAGCGATCAAGTACATTGCATCATATATAAGTGCAAACACATACATTAGCATATTTATGCGATTTATTTTCTATATTCTATTCATTTATATATAAGCATTTTATTTGCATGCACTTCACAAAATAGGGAATTGTTTTCTATTTTTAGATAATGATTCCGGATACGGGATGCTTGGGAGCTGGAGCGTGTGGATCGTTAATACGTATTTACTGAAAGCGGTCATTTACAGTAAGAAGATGAATTGCATTGGCGCGAGCGCGAGCATTTATGTTGTCGCCTCTCGTCGCGGCGTGTTTATTATTCAAATCGATTGCGCTAGCGAGCGTGTACAACTTGTTTTTATAGGCAAATCGAAGTTCACGAATAAATAATGGTGTGTGTATGATTTCAAAGTATATAAAGTACTCTGTACATGGAAGACAATTTAAATATAAAATGCATCATTGAAGAAGTGCAACGGATTTCTGGCTTGGAAGTTCGTTGATGTCTTCAAAAGTTTAAATTTATATAAAATACACAATAATAAGAAGATGAGATAATTAATAATTCTTGATTCAAGTTTACAAATTATGTACTTGTTTTATTTTATTAAATATTAAACTAAATCTACAATATAATTAAAATAAATGATCATATTACTGCTAGATAAAATTTATTTTAAAGAAACTTAAATAAATAAATATCCTTACCTTAACCTTTTTTTACATTTTTCATTATTAGTTATAATGGAGTTAATTCCCTTAGAAAACAACGGGCAATTAACAGCTGACCGAAAAATGCCACCTTCACCTTTCTATCGATGCAATATAATCTTCTACCGGGTGCGTCAATTGAAGTGACCTTTATATTTAAACTGCTGTCACACACGTAAATATCACACAGCAAAAAAAAATTTTTATCAAATTTAAGATAATCCAAATTAATAAAAAAAACTACTTATTTTCAATGCATTTCACTAACACAATAGCTTTTGATTTTATTAGAATTGTGTAACTGTCACGTTTACCAATTGCTATTTTAAATTATAAATATAGTAACTCTATATAAATACACGTCCTAATATTTTAACTTCCGGTGGTACACATATATAACACCTACTTTCAAAAATTATAAATTACATAATAATGAATATATCGACATCATCATCATCATTTCAAATATTTTTCATAGTCAAAATCATAAATGCAATCATAGATCAGCATAAGTTCACATATAATTCAGATTAAGATAATATAAGAAAAATGATCTTAAAACATTTTGTACATTAGGGATAAAATTTCCATTTTATGGACTTATAACGAACGACGATTTTTCATGATTTTTCGATATTAATTTTTTTAAATTTGTATTTTTTTTTTTGTACTACATATTTTTTAATATTAATTCAATTATTTATGGAATAACCCATATGTATATTTTTTTTGTTAAAAGCGAAACAAATTATATAAAACTTTCGATTTTAAAATGAAATAACATAAAAATCAATGTTTTTAAATTTGATTATATAAATATAACCCTTAAATCTAATATACTTATATATAACGGTTATTAAATAATTAAAAATAATATTGAAAAAATCGAAAATACATATTGAATATATAGCCGGTGTTACTTCAAATTAAGAACAAAATCGATAATTAGAAACTAATAATATTAAAAAAACGAATTTAAATAATATAAATAATCATTGATTTTAAATGACAAATAACCTAAAAAAAAATAATCACATGTATTAAATAATCTGAAAATCTAATAATAAAACAAAACGAGAAATGTTTAAATTGGTTATAAAATTAAAAAAACTAAATTACATAAATATAACCATAAAAAAACGAAATATAAATTCCGTGATTTTACAACATAAAAATGTATAACGTATAACTAAAAAATAATCGAATGTCGAATAAAAATAAATTTAAATAAAAATATCACATTATAATAAATAATATTGAGATTTGAACAGAACCCTAAACGTTACAGAATTTTGCAATTAATGTTTAATTAGTTTGCTGTGAAAAAGCTTCTTGAAGAATTTTCAATTTTACATATATAAATACACTCAGTTTATTATTTTTTTTATTTTACATTTGATATTGGGTATAAATATTCGGCGGCATGCAATAAATCACGTTGAATTTGATACAAACGAATTTACAACATAAGACATTTAATTTAACGAATTAAAAACAACAGAATTAAACTACACAGACATTAATATTTTGGACACATAACACAAAATTAATAACAATATTGTAGGAAATTCCCGGGGGCGAGCGACTGCGGGTGAAAAACCAAAAATTTGCACTAAAGTCCGCAAAATTTGTACAAAAATCTTAGTCTAAAACTAAAAATTTGAACAAATTTCGGCGGGATTAAAGTCCATGGTTGGAGTTTCTACAAATTACATGCCAATGGTAGCTAATTTGCAAAAATTGAAGTCAAAACGGAAAACGGTGTCCGCGGGGCGAAAGTCCTATCACCTAAATATACGATACACATGAGATTTATAGTTAGTACAAAAGTGTATAATGTATATCGATGAGAGCTAATTAAAATAACTAAAGAGTAATTTAAAAATGTGATTTTAAAATAATCTGCGATTATTCATGCAGTGTGATTAATTAATTTGCAAAAAATAAAAGTATATATACAAAAAGGTTGGTTCTGTAGAATCACCCATATATAGTATACATAAACATAAAATACAAAACCAACCAATTTTAATTATATTTTCAAATTCGGTTACTGACAAATTGCATATTTTTTTTTAAATAAATATTTTTCGTTATTGAGTTTTGAACACGAATTGTGAGTATACCTCTCAGGGTAAATTTTAGGGTTTATTTTACACTCTAAAAGCACTCGCCGATACCAATGTTCAATTATATTTTTTACTACATATTGCAAGTTTTGGCGTGTTAAATATATGCGTAAATTGCAGTTATTATTTTTGTGCCTAGATGCCTAAATTGTCATCCATTTACATCTATACAATCAATCTTTAACATTATATAATCAAATAATCCATAATCGATAAATGTATGTATGTTCGATTGCAATTTACTAATTAAATTATCACAAATTTGCAAAAGTTTTCTAGCTGCTAAGATTCGATATTCCTATAAACGCAATGGTCTTCCACTTTCAAATATATATATTTGAATCCACACCCGCACAATCATAATCAAGCCTCCAATTCACCCTTCAAACAACCAAATCCAAAACTCAATTTAAACCCAAAACTATCGTACAATTTATTCCTGCTCAAAACTTATTATATTACCAGCAAAATATATATTATACAGTTATATGCACCTACAAATTGAGAAATGATGTACAGCACATTAATTATACTTGAATAAGCGTTCTCCTCAAAAGTTATGATGACTGGCTCTAATGAAATTTGCCTTCTCGGTGGTGCAAATCTCTTTGGGAGCGTCGTTGTTCCGAAAAGCACGTTCACATAATTTATTGTATTAGCCGCAATTGTCTTTTAATTGTTGGGAAATTCGTTGTCTTCCCGAACATACAAACGCGGTACCCATTACTCGCATTTAGCCTGAGCGCATCAACGCGACATTATGCACGAGCCGTGTGCCGACTATAGAGCGAATCCCAGGGTGCTTCCTTTTTCTTCTGTGTGTAATATATAAAATTATTTTTTAAAGATGTTTGCTTTTCATTTTATGCGCTAGTCGTCCGCGCGCATGCCGGTTAGTGGAACTATCACGTATTCAAGATGCATAACTCTGGCTATACAACGGCCCCGGTGACGTGTATACATTATTATGTATATATACTAAATACATATTAAGAGTGCACTTATATAACAGCAAGTCTTTACAGAGTTTTTGTGTGTGTGTGTGTGTGTGTGTGTACAACAACTATAAAATGAATTCATTGAAGCTCTTGCGTGCGCTGTACATATTTTTAATTAATCTCGTTTTTTTGTTCACGAGTTGTTTTTTGTGTATACTCTGGATTTTTTTATTATATTTTGTCTATATATAGAAAAAGTTTAATTTTTTCTTCTATATTCGTGTGTTTAAATATATATATATATATATATATACCCACTATATATATTTAAATCTCTTTTTTGTGTATACACAAATAAAGAACGAGTGCTCATGGACAGAGTGCTTTTTAATGGTCGCATTTTGACTCAGAGAGAATTACTTTTCAACATATAATATTGTATATATGAAAAAAACACAAATTGACTATTTGAATACTATATTATTAACAATTTGAACATATATTGTGTGTATAGAGTTCGGGAAAATTGCCGTTAATTCAATTACATTTTGACGCGCACGCAATTATGCACGCACTCAGAATGCGTGCACACGATTTTGTGCTACGTATTTCAACGAATTGCGGGAGCGGGATGTTTCGCTGTGAATTATTAATTCGACTCAGATACACTTACACATACACACAAAATCATATACTTTGCAGTATGTAATTCAATAACAAAATAAATTATATTATAATTTATGCATCACGATATACTATTATAGCTTTCTTATACGAATATAAAATCGAGCACGCGCACCAATAAAGCTGAAAAGAAGTCAATAAATAGTTATGCAACAGTCAGTGGGACGATTTGTTTTTTCGGCGAATAATAATAAAGTTGCAATTTGTTTGTTTGCCCACGCGGATCGTCGAGCTAACGAAGCGCGAATATTACACGGTATTTTTTTCTTTATTCATGTATTTATTGAAGATTTACGTTTGTGTTGTGCTGAAAGTTTTTTGCATATTTCCAAAATTATATAAGCTCAACGGATTCAATTTAATTGGGTAATGCTCTTGGAGATGTATTTAAAGTCAACTATAAATAAAGAGTGATAAAAAAGCAACAGCGGTGTACAGAAAAAAAATTAATGCATATATGTTTTAATTGTAATTATTCAAATTTGTATAAATTAGCAGAAAAAACTAATTTTTGTTTAATCATTTACATTTTAGTCTCATAATCGTAATTGATGCTGATATCTTTAGATGTATCATATATCAATATATGTATTATTTATATTTTAGATTAGAGTTATATTTTTATAATCAAAGTTCGATGGTTTTCAGACCAAAACGTAGGAGCAATGAAAATAGATTATATAATATAAAATTAAAACCATTTAATATTGTTTATTTTAAATAAGTTTTTAAGATTTAAGAACTAAAACAACTTACAAGAATACAAATCTAAGAAGAAAAACTTCCTTTGTTTTTATTATAGGATATTTTATCTATAATTTTTTTAATGATTATAAATAAAAACTAACCCCTTTTATTTTAATTTATAGAAATTTGGTCATTAGAATTACTAATTTTAAGTTGAAAATGACTAAATTAAAATTATATTTGAACATCATTATTACAAATTTGTATAGTTGAAAATGACTAATTAGTAATATTGAAAACAATTTATCAAACAAATTTTAATTGGTCATTAGAATTACTACTTTGTAAGTTGAAAATGACTAAATAGTAATATCTAGCTTAAAATTCTCTTTGATCATTTTTATTACAAATTTGTACTGTTAAAAATGATGAACAATTTAGAAATAAAAATAAAAATAATTACTATGAAGTTCATTTTATGACTTATAAAATTAACAATTTAGACATTATGACTAATTTGTAATAAAACACGGTAAAAAAACGAATATTATGACTAAAATTTAGTAAAACTAGTCATATTAGTGTTTAATTGTAACTCGGGCTACCCCGTTTTTTACTATTTAAAATTCCAAAAGATTGTTTTTAAAGTAACATTTTATTCAAATTCAACGTAATTTAACTAATAAAAAGCATTAATAATACAATAATAGGAATAAAAACAGTTTCTCGTATAATATGTCGAAAAAGTCATGATTTTTTTATATTTCAAGCTGAGAAGAAGTTTGGAACGATACACAAACGCTTTTCTTAAAACTGTGTTCTCTAACTGCTCTTTACAATAACTAAAAAAATAGTAGTAGTTGCGCATAGCAGTCTATTAGGCTAAAATAATGCAAAAAGTCCAAACCTACCGTCAAACGGGGAAACTACGAAAAAAAAAATTACTGCGATAGATCAGTAAATACCCTTAGTTTTTGATATTTCAATGGTTTGAATTTAATTATAAAATATACTAACGACCTTTTCAATAAAAGTTTGGGTCATATATGGTATTATTCCATATTCCTAGTTTGTAATTAAAAGAAATATGTATTCGCCATTTACAAAGGTTGGTTCCAATTTCTGAAGCCATATTCAATAATGTGTCGGTCACAGGGAACTATCGGCTTCTCTTTATTCGCCATTCTAAAGAGTCGGTCATGTTTGTTCCTAATTCTGTTATTCGCAAGTGCTGTTTTCCTAAAGCAATATTTAAAAATGTGTTGGTCATAGAATGTTAATAATACTCGTATGTATATTTGAATCTATATATTTATAAAATAAAAACACTATACTAACTTAATTGCTCTCTATATCCCTTATAGGATTTTGTTGATTCCTCATCTCTTAATTGGGGAGTTGGCAGTATACTGGTTATTTTACTTTTTTTATATAAAAACAAAATATTTAATAAAAATCAAAATTTCATATTATTAAGTATTTGTTTTACATAGATTAATGAAAAAAAAATCTAAAGGAACACGCTAGATAGTCTTATTTGCATTTATTATGTCATTCAGTCATTGTGGAGGCTGTGGTAAATATGGATGCAAAACGTGAACTGAAAATATCAGAAATTGTGAAATTTTTCTAAAGCTAAAACCGTTCGGAATTTCTGAAAGATTCATATCACTCACAATAAAAAGTTATAAGGAAACAGGAACATTTAAAATAAAACCAAAACCTCGTAAGAAAAAACTTTCCGTAGCAACAAATTAATTAAAAATGCCAGAGGAAAAAAATCCACGTAATCCAGCGCAATCAGAGGGCAGCTCAAAAAATCAGCAGAGTAAACAAATCACGAGATTCTGCCGAGAAACTATTTCTTTTGTAAGGCAAAATGTGTCTGGTATGTGGTGCAATTTCAGAAAGAGGCAAACATACGTTACTTTTTATTGAAAGAGGTGTTAAAAATAATCAGTAGTACAATATTACGAATGTTTTTCAAAATCCGGCAAAATCTTGGCTTGGTGAGAAACAAATGCGCAAGATTTTATCTCCGCGAAAGAATGGCCTGCATCATCTCCGTACCTATGCGGATACATGCTGGGAAAAATAGACACAACAAATGGCAATGCAGACATTCAAAAGTCGTTTAGTGGAAGATTTACTTACGGACAGTAAATCCCTAGTTTCATAATCAATTAATTAACATTTATTTTTCTGAAGCAACCCTGAAGCGTTTGTATAGCGTTTTCAAACATCGAACGCGTTTATCGCGAAAACGCCGAGTAGTAACTTCATTTTATTGTGTAGTGAAGTAAAGAAGATTTTAACAATTGATGACGAAAAATTCAAGTCGATATTTTTCGATTTGTTGTGAAATATTTGTTGTGGATTTTATTATATAAAAATATACTGACAGCAAAATATTAAAGAAAAACTTTTTTTTTATGTTTCTAAACGTATATAACCCCTTAAATACACAGTTTTTTAAACAGTTAACTGATCTTTGTCAGCCGCTACATTCATTGTTGAATACAATTTTATCAAATGTAATTAAAAAATATAGAAATTTAATCTTTAGCACCTATAAAACCCAACTGATTTTTTCTAGACATATGCTATACCTGTAGTTTTATAGTGCTATTTTTTTACTAGCCGCTAGTTATAGGCGCTAGAAATATAACATTAACTAACTAATCAAATATAAAATAAAAAATAGCAGCTAGTTTTCTAGGTGTGTCTGTGATCTTAAATATCCAAAACCTAGTGATGAAAGCGCAAGCAAAAATAAAATGTCACGTTTAATATTTCAACACAGAGAGAATTTGACATAAGGAGCATGTACAAATTATGACGGCTTATCCAATTTTAAACATATATATATATATATAATATATTTTTGAAAGCAATCCATATAACATATTTAGTACTGCAATTCTTAGCCACTCTTTGAGATTTTGACAAATCGCTGCTCTAGAATGCAAGTACGCTAAGTCCACAAAGTATGAAATAGAGAAAAAGTCGTTTAAACATTGGA
>JANSTU010028267.1:0-12391 GCA_027564075.1 Bolitophila hybrida
TATACCTTTGTGTAAACATAAAACCGTTGTACGCTTTAGCTTGAGAACTTCATCGTGTGGTCTTCAACGTTTACTTTAATGCGAATGGACGCGATTTTGCAATGGCATATAATAGCGACGGGCGGCGCACATGCCACACTATTTTCTTCGAGTCGACTATACGAAATCTACAACTCTCTCGAAACTCAATTAGCGCACACGGCAAGACTGCAATTCAATTTGTACAACTACAACTTTCTTAATTATTTTGCTTTAATTGTTTCGCTGTTAAGTTTTCTTTCTCTGCGTGTGCACACAGTCTACATACACTAACACACACACGCACATATATACATGACTTGTCTGAATTTTGATATTTGTAAGAGAATGTTGTGTAAATAAAGTTATATATATGTATACTGTATTTGTGTGTGCAGCCAGTAAGATTTTCCAAGTGAGTTATGGCGACATCGTAAATGTATGAACGGCGAGCCTTCTAAGTTTTGAGTCGCTCTTGAAATACTTTGGATTTACTCACAAAACTGAAGCATTTTACTAACTATTAATTTTTTTTAATTTCATCATTATTTATTATATACTATTTATGTTTGGATATTTATATCTTTTTCGTTTTTTTTTTTTGTATTATTCATTTTAATATTTTGACATTTTTTTAAAATAATGACCTTAGGCGCAAGCTTGATGATAGATTTTATTGAATTTGTATTAAATGCTCTTTAGGCGATTTTTGCATTTTATATGTGTTATTTAAAAATACATGTTTGTATTCGAGGGTTGTTTTTATATGTTATTTCAATTGGCTCGGGAGCTTGTTTTTGTTTGTGTGAATTTAATTTGTCTATAAATAATGTATATTTATACATTTATATATTTGAAACGGTTAAATATATGTTTGGAGATATTTTTAGCTAACATAGGTCGATTCCAAAAGTCGCGTTAATCATTTAAATAAATCGTAATGTTTTGGTGCATTTAATAATTTAGCACTGTTCACAAATGCATAGAGGGATTATGTGGATGGGTGCCAGCTAGCACACCCAAATGCTCGATAGGATGGTGAGCAGCAGCAAGTGGGTGGCAGGCCGAGAGAAGTGGATGCACAGTATTGGGATTTTGGGGATGATGTTGGTGGTGGTGGTGGTGATAATGAGGATTGTTTTGTAGGTGATGGGAATTGTTGTGGCATTGGTGCTGATGGTTACTGTTATAATGGTGATGTAAAGTGGCCAAGTTAAGGTTACCTGTGGGGTAGGGCAATCCAAAACTAGGATATCCCGAGTAGCCGCGTCCGGCTGCATACGCCGCATAGGCTGCTGCCGGGAATCCTGTGAAACCAAATGGTTGAAATTGATTATTACTAAATGAGTTGTACTCTGGATAATAAAGCCGGCTACAAATTGATATTAGGGCTGGTAGATTATATCGTAAAAATAGATTTGTTTAAGCAAATAAATAACTGTACAGATTAAAGTTAAAATGCCACGAACTCGGCGACGTAAAATATATTAGATTTTTTTTTAAATTGACCAGTCCTAATTTGTACGCCCTTATTATTTATAAAATCAACTCACCATCAGGCAATGTTCCAAGTCCCCACATAATGTTGTCTAGAAAATGCAGAGAGAAAAACAAACGATTAATAAACAAATACTTATTCAGTGTGCGCTAAGATTTCAGTGCAGCTTAGAAATTTAGATTATTTCGAAAATTGATTACAGGTTTTTTTTTAAGATAAATATGTTTTTTTAAGAATATGTATAAATGGACATATCCATTCACAGTAACTATAAATGTTGATTTCGTGGAAAAGAAGCTACTTAAAAAATAAACAAACTTTGTGTATCAGCTATATACGGAAAAGTCTATATATATGGGCAAATAATATTACATATTATAAACTTAAGAAATTTAAAAAAATATCTAGTTTGAAAAATATATCTAGAAACCGAGACATTTCATTTGACTGCAAAATAAAAATGTCTTAGCATTAAAGTTCGGTAACTGGAATATTCGTCTATAAAAAATTCGTCAGAAATCAGTTCGTCTAACAACAATTTCTCTAAAAGCTTATTGTTTAAAAAAAAATATTTAAACATTTAATTGCATTTCAATTTTTTAGAAGAAATGATTTTAGACGAATATTCCGCTACCCTAAAGCTATGTGTATTTCAACTGAAAGACAGAAAAAAATCTATATAAAATAAAACTAATATTCTTGGGTACAATTGTCAATAGAACGCTCAAAAATGACTATTTTGATAAATGTTTTCTTAAATCAAATAACTATTTTTACAAATTCCACTTAAATTAAGTTTCTATTAATTTTCTATATTGTTATAGGTGTTTTCTATATGTATTATATATGTCTCTCAGCAAGGACTACATTTAAGGATAATTTGTTTTTTATACTTAGTCACACACACACACAGATTATAATAATTATAAGTATACGACCGGACTGACTATATCTAATATAGATTTATAATATATTTCATCTATTTAGGCTAACTCTGTTGAACTATACAAAATCATGTGTCTAAGACAGGTAATACTTCCCGGAAGCGGTCCAGACCCTCTCAAGGCAACTGCGCCGCCATCCAGTCGGTTCCAATACTTCTTGTCACACGCCCACGCAAAAAAAATCATGTTTTCTCTCATTTGTTTTTTTTTTTCGTATGTCGTGTGCGTGTGTGCTTTTTTAACATTGCTTAGCTCTATTAAAAACTCTGGCCTATAAAACTGCTCTATTTTATGTGTAAATGTTATTTATAGAAATATAGTATATTAAAAAAATTGGTTTGATTAGATTTTTAGTTAAGACTGTGTGTGTGCAGTAAAGCGAACGAAATAAAAAATATATCCAGCTTATAATTAACTTTGGCTGAAGGGACATTTTCAATTATGCAAGACTGTCAATGAATATGATGCTAATTATAATAAGGTGAAGTCAAAAGCATCTCCTAGGAAAAATCGAATAGACGTTGCCATAAATAATTACAGAAAATAGTTTTCCGTTGCACAAAGGTGCCTGTTTTTCGCATAGGAAATTATAATCTATAGAGAGTAAAAGAAAGTAAAAGGTGAAGCATGTACTTTATTCGATACCATTATCTTGGGGTGGCGGGCACCAGTGACTTTGCAGCTGCTTGAAAAAGATGCGATGGAAAAGCAGAGCTTAACGGAAAATGACAAACACACACATACACACATTCACGTGCAATGAAATAAGTACGATCACTTGTATATATATATTGTTTGTGTGTACACGAGGTAAATTCACATGTAGAGGTGCATCGAAACGGAAAACCCGAAGCGCTTACCGCTTGTACGACGTGTGCAATTTCACGTCTTGAAGTACGCGTCTATGCACAAAGCTTTTAAAGTATTTTTTGTGTACTACATTCGACAGCGCACCTAAAGGTGTTTGTGTGTGTGCATGTGTGCTTACTATGTGCACCAGCACCTTATAAAAGTGCATTTTTATTTTGATCGTTTTAGTTGTTTGTGTTAAGTTAAAAACACTTTAAAAATCAGTGAGTGTGTTTTTTTGATAACGTCATATAGAAATAAGTGATTTCTTGCGTTACGTTAAAACAACTATATTTTCTTGGAGATACCTTTTAGAGTACATAGTAAAGTACATGAACGTAATGTTGGGAAATGATGGCACAGAGAGTTTGATATTTTTAGGTTGCATGAAAACTGTATATACACTTTTTTATCATCGTCACTACACACACAAATCACACAAAACATTATATCTATGATCCTATGATAAAAAACGTCGTCGATCGCTAAAGAATACCAATTTAAAACCAAGTTTTGCTAAATTTAAAAAACCACTTGATATCTCTAAGATTCTGGGTACTATAAATATATATTATTATGTAGCACGCTTAATTTTTGAAGAAACCAAATATTTTAAGACTGTTTCTGCCTCGACATGAACATTGCGAACTCTACTTGCTATTATATTGTGTTGTTGTTGTATATATGTTATTTATATAATAAGATATTATAAGTAAATATATTAGTCCTTAATCTAAGTATATTTTTGATTTCAATGAAATCGCTAAGCTTTGCATATAAGCTTACAAAATACTATTCTATTGTTAAAATGACACTGAGTTTTGATTATAAGTTTTCGTTGGATTTTTGTTGTATATAGGTATTTCTTATCAATTAGTTCGATTATAGGTAAATTTAATATAATATTTTATTTTTAGATTGTTTATAATTTGTAGATTTTAAAATGCTTGTTTTGTTAAATATTATGAGTGATGTGCACATTTTATGTTGGACTTGCTCGTGATGTTTCGGCTTTGTATTTGTTTTTGCTTTTTAAATTGTGGATTAAATGGATAGTAAAATATAATCTAATTTGTGATTTTTTTATGGAATTCAGGTTAAAACGTATATAATATTTATATAATATTCTTCTATTTTACTTATAAATAAATAGATATAGTAAATTGAGATGGATTCAGATCCAGGCAAAATTAAATAGATTTTTTTTAATTTTTTATTTGAAATAATAAATTGTGTTTCGTTCTCTGAAAGAAATCTAGTTGCATAACATTTTTCGAGAAATAAAAGTTAAGAGATAATATTTCCTTTGAAGTCTGCAGACAGGGATCTCGGCACTAAATCTAAGTCCCTAAACATGTTTAGTAAAAAGTAGAATACATTTAATTTTGGATTTATTACATCATTAAATATAGTTCCAATATTTTGTAATGCATTTGGGAGAATTTAAGGGATGGAATACTGTAAAAGTGTCAACAATAATATATTCCGATGGGTGGAAATTATTAGAACATTGAATGAAAATCAGCACTATCTAACACAACTAACAATTTGACTTTCTGTACAATTTAATGAAACGATTTATACGTAAATAATTGAGTATTTTGATAATTTCAGATAAATCAGATTTTTAAAATTTAATGTGTGTTTATTAAGCACAACTAAACACATTACAGTTAAAATGAAACAAATTAAATACAAATGAGCTTGAAACTTCACATTTTTAATCTGTCTTAAAACTTTTTATTGAATTTTACATTTTTTTTCGATTATTTTAAAAAAATATATTAAAGTTCAAAAAAAGTTTCTTCAGAATCGACCAGCAGTTTGAAGAACTTTCTATGGAAACTTAAGACTTATGGCGTCATCTTACTTTAAACGGTCGAAAAATTATTTAATTTTTTTTATACAAATTTCGAGACTAAAAGTTCTTAAAGATCCTAGAAGTAGCAATTTTCTAAGTTCCGAGCACACAAAAAAATTAAAATAAGAACGTTGAAAAAGGCTCTTCATGTCCACGACTATGGATGATCGATTTTTTATTTCTTTAATTTTTTTTTGCGTATAATAAACAACAATAAGTAACAATTCTATGGCACAAAATCAAAAAAGTAAAACAAATTATTTCGTTCTATTTTAATTTTATTCTTAATTATTTTGATTCGATTTTTCGATTTCTTTTTAAATTTATAAGGTTTACTTTTTTATATTGTAAATTCACCGAATCTATATAGGCAAACTAAAAATCTGTCGTTTAAATAAAAATAAAAATCAAAAGTATATGTTGAATTATTACAAACAAATAATATTACTACTGTCGGTTTTTTTCATTATAATTAAAAAAAAGTAAAAAATATAGATTATTTTGATACAAAAAAAAAAAAAACAGAAAAAAGAAGTTATATTAAAAATAACATAAAAATCTAAAAAAAACCATTGTATATATAGGATAGGTGTGAAATATCAGACAAAATAATGTTAAACTTTTGTTACTTAAAAAAAATAAGTAAAAAAATTAAGTATTGTCATAAGTATTGTTATAAGTATTGGTCTGCTCAAAAAGTTGGAGAAATGGAAATCTTCATCGCATGCGCTAGGAATTTCACGCCAAATGACGAAGAGCGCATCGCAACAGCTAACCGCCGCAGAAAGAAGAATAGCAAGACGGGAAGACAAATCGATAGAATCCAAAAAAGAATTGATGTATGATGCAGGAATAGTAAATTAATTGTTAGTATAGTACTTAACTTTTTCACAGTAATAATGGCCGCTTTTCTGTTTGATTAAAAATATATATATATGTTTTGTTAAAGGATGCCAATTAAGTACTAAATAAAATAATTCAATTATCAGCATTGGTATTGAAAAAAAAAAAATACAAATGCGATTTTTCGCCCATTGTAAGTGAGATGACCCCTAACAAAACTATCACAAAAACCGTATCAAAGATCTTTTTTTTGTTTTTTGCAATATTATTATTATTATAATTTTCTATATCCCTTGTGAATTCATTTCTAAAAGGTCGATCAGATGTTCTGGATTTATACCTTCGAGAATGCCCTTATATTTTGAGCACAAGCTACAATATATCGAAGAAACAGCTTTCAATTATATATAATTTAAAAATTCAAATTGTTAGTTAAGAAAAATAAAAGAATAATTTACATGTCTGAAAATTAATTTGGATTTCCTTTGTTTGTTTACCCTTTTTCTCTGTATAAAAAAATACAGATTCACGACAAACGCAACCAATGTACATGTTATATCTTCCTTTTCTCCCGAAAAGAATAGGCTTAATAAATTATCCCAAAAATATTCATAAGTCTACACAACAAAAAATCTAAAATGTCCTGTAAAACTCTAAAATACCTGATAACTATATAAAAACAAAATCATGGACTACCAAAAAATATCACATCCTTATTATTGGAAAATATATTAAAAGCGTTCAGCTAAACTGGTGCTTTCCCTAATTAGGTACACAATAAAATATTCTATATTGCATGTATATTGGTGCGCAAATAAATAACTAATACTGCATTTGAGAGCATTTCAATAAACCTGTGAGCTTCAAGTTCACCATTGATTCCCAGAGTGTGTACTGTACTCAAAACTAAAATACTAGTATACAGAACATGTACGTTAATTATCATGATTATATAACTTAGACTAACTACTAAAACAAGTGATACGCAAGTGTATTATGTTAGCTGTATAGGGTATCACGCGAAGCATTGCAAAACCAACCCTCCCCATTTTTAAGAGTTTGTTTAATGATGACGATATATTTTTGTCAACCCTATATATATACAATGGAGTCGAAATAAAACATATGGGTTAGTTTTATTTAATATTCAATTTTACTGTTGTCTTGGCATGTGTGCGATTACTGTTGCAGTTGATGGTCATAGTCCCAGTGTAGCTGTGGGAAGACCGTACAAAGCCGAAACATCGAGTCCCTGGACACCGAGCAAATCGCTCAGGGGATACGTTAATGTGGCTGTGGCACGCGGATGATGTGGCTGCTGGTGATGGGTTTGATGATGCGGATGAGGATGGTGGGTTAAATGATGAGGTTGATGATGGTGGGAACGCAGTGAGGCTGCTGCAGCAGCGGCCAGCAAACGTTTATAAGAAACTGCAGCGGCCGCATCGTACAAACTCTGCTGGTGTGAGCTGGCCGCGTACTGCAGCAGTGCAGGGGCAGAGGATGAGGTCAGTGGAATAATGTGAGCCGATTGCTGATGTTGGTGATGCTGTTGCTGTTGTTGTTGGTGGAGATGCTGGTGGAGCGGCTGCTGCTGTTGATGCTGGTGGTGGTGGTGATGATGATGCTGCTGGGAATGGCCAGCACTGGTCACCGTTGCAGGTAAGGGGTACGGTGCGTACCGTAACGATGCGGATGGAGCCCCAACAGCAGCTCCTAGGGAGGCTGTGGGTGCACCACCGCTCAATACTACCAACTCACCGTATGCTGTTCGTCCGGCTGCTCTGGTCTTTGCTAAATTGGCTGGAAGCATCACTTCTTTGGGTTGCGCCTTTTTACACTCAACCTGTAACACAAAAGCGGAAAAACAATTTTCATTAAAAGCGTACGCGCATTAAATAAACATATCATTAAATAACACTTGTTTTTTGTTAGCGTGTGCACCAACCCTTTTAGTATATAAAACAACGCACAGGCAAAACAAAAACGGTATAATTTTGATGCCACTTTAATCACATTCTATATGTGCTAGATGATGGGGATGAGGGTGAAATATACTATAAATATTCTAGCGAAACTTGTCCGTACAGTAACAGCTCGCTTGTATATATATATATGTATGCGGTGGCATACACTGAAATGACAACGACATTCATCTTGCCTAATGATTTCAACCCCTTTTCAAAATGTTTTGAATTTTCATTTTAAACCCTTTTTTGTTGAAGTGGCGGGCTGCACACATACACACACATTTACACATATTCGCACAGCATGTAAATGTGTGCGCGAGTGGAGTGTATGCTCATATTTATGTTTCAATACGTAAACACGTAAAATGTGTATTTAGGTATATACATATTTGATGTGTTTTTTGTATATTCAAGTGTGGTAAGGCAGTGGGGGTACACGACTGGCTATAACAGTGTTGTGCTGTGAATGAAGAAAAAACTTTTCCATTTTATAAACAAAGTGCGGGTAATGGAATCCGATTTTAGCTATGCCGGTGGCACAATGTGGGTTGCCCAACTTTTTCGCCAAATTATTTTTAACCTTCGTGACACACATAAACATTTTTCGTCATATATTAGGGTAGAAATTCGTAAATGTATTGTTTAAGTAGCTTCCGCTGAAAAAATATGCACGATATGAATACCACTTTATTGTAAAATATATTTCATTCCAGCTTAATAGAATTAAGTAAAAATCGCAATTTTCTTTTGAATCCTATATAATATTAGCATAATGCACGAAATTGTGAAGCAAACGCTATATAACCCTTTTCAATGCGTATCATTTAAATTCAAAATTTTCCTAATCCTGCATTCGAAATAATACAAATTGGCGACCTCGTTTTTATGCATATTTCAAGAGGATGAATATTTATCATTCGCAGTGTGCACAAAAAATTGCGTTGATTACCATTTATGACATTCAACGCTTGCCCGAATTATTATACAATTGCCCGGTAGCGAGTTTGTACCAATGTACATACACAGACGTTCACCCACACAAAAACAAAGCCCTTTTATAATTAAGGGTGCATATTATTTGGTTATATAATTATAATGCTGTGAGGTATTTGTGTGGGTTAATGTGGCTTTTGGTATATTGTCAAAGAGTATATTGTATAGTTAACCAAAGAGTGTTAGAATGAATGTTTAAACATTTATAAATTAAGCTTATTAAAGCATTATTTAAATTTGCTTTGATCGTGATTTTAAAAATGGAAATATAAACTAGTTGCAATACATGGAATTGACCAGATATTAAATAATTACAGTCTATACAATATACATATATGTATACTATATAGAGAGTCTAACTGTCACTTGTCATATTTAAAAAAGGCTAAAAAAAAACCTGTTTTTTTAAGTAGGTGTTCTTAACTATGGTCGGAGCAAGGCAATTGAAGTAGTGATTGCAAGATTTAATAAAACTGTTTTAGTTGGTGATCGACTAGAGCCTGTACGTGACAGATTGCTATCAAATTCGCGTAGTTTAGCCATTTTCCATATAATTTTAAATTTACTCTTAAGAAAGCCGGAAATATATCTTCATTTTTGCGAACAAAATCACCTTCGATCGACAGAGGCATGGCCAATGGCCATGCATGGTGTTCTTGACTACTATTTTGTGAAGATGATTATTGAGACAATGACCAGCTTTATGATTCTATGTAGACTCTAAATTTCTTTTTAGGAGATATTTGACTACCTGAATATCTGGACTTCTGATATTGTCAGTATTTAGCCGATTGTTTCCTATGTTGAGCTGTTTGACTTAGGTGGACGATATGTACGTCTGGATTTATTCTTTGGAAGAATTGCAGACAATTTTGTGGTCTAGTAGTAGATCTGGTTAACTCCGTCCACCGTTTTGCCTAATGATCCCTAGCTGACTGCGAAGAATATAGAAATACCTACAGATTTGTTTTCTTTCCTCTGAAGCTTCAATTTCATGGCCTGATTGTAAACAGCCACATAATAAATTCGTATTTTGTGAAGATGATGAGTTCAAAGTGAAATTACCGGTTAGAATCCCACATACTAAGGCCATAATCCAGACGACCAAGATTGATCGTTGCTTTAGTTTTATTGGAAAATAGTTTCCTAAAGAACAGTTGCACAATCATTTCTTGAATTCCAGTGATTTATTTGGTTGTATTTGGCACTTCTTTGTCCAAAATCTGCTTTAAATATTTGATATATACCTACAGCATTATTATTTTAAATCAGTAATTAGTTGTCAGACGGAACTAAGTGTCACAAAGTGTCTTCTGAAATACAAAAACAAATAATTCGTTCATTTAACGAATCATTATTACAACAGAACTAGGTCAGAGTTTCAGACGAAATTAGCTTATCAATCAAGGCAGTTATTATAAAGTTCACTGTGCCTTCTTGTCTTTCGCGGTTGCTATTATACGTCTGGAAGCGTTTTGCATGAGTGATGGATCAGGAAGGTTTACAAGAGTTTACTCCAACTGCGAAAGTTTAGAATTACAGTAGAAAATGGCCGGTTGCCGGTAATTTTAGGCTAATTCAGGATATAATATAAGATAATCTTCCTAATAAAATGTTCTCAGACCACAAATAAGGGATCTAAAGGAGCTTGTAATATTTTTTGTTTTTTTATTATTGCTAATAAATGTAAAAAACCACATGATTTTCTGTGTAAAATTAAAGAAAATTATATATTTAGAAAAAATAAAAAAACATTGCTCACCATTTTGTTGTTTATTTCGTGGAAATGAATCTCACAAACTTTGTCAACTACGTCCTCACTTTGAAATGTAACGAATCCGAATCCTGCAAATAAAAAAACATAAATTGATTAGTAAAATAAATATTAAGTATTTTTATTTTAAAAATTGTATAATTATGTATGTAAATAATGATATAATATACAGAATCAATAATTGAAAATCATTTGAGAATATGTTATGTTCGCAAACAACCGCGAATCGATATGCTAAACGATGCTGATGTTTTATTGAAAACATAAACATTGTTTAAAATATCACAATTCGCAAAATGTAACAGTAGCACGATGAGGGAAGCAGAGCGATACACACACGTTTACTTTGTGCCACCCACAAAGGTCCCACAAATCCAATAAATAATATTCTTCCAGTGGATTTTCATACATACATATATGTATGGATGTGTATGTTTGGTTTTTGTGTTTGTTTTTCGTGAGCAGCGCGCATTTGTCGAAAAACGCGCGTACAAAGTCTAAATTATTCCTTAATAAAATGGAAATACTTCCACAGCGACACGCAACCAATGTTTCGGTATAGTAAAACTGCGCTTCATATACTCTTTATAACAAATAATAAAAGGTTTTAGAATTTATTCTACGTATTTGTTGTTGCTGTTAAAGAAAAGCGCGGGTTCTCCACCGGAGGAGGTTACCCGCAACAGAGGAACCAACAATTTATTATTTGCGAGGCTCTAAATCGTACGTTATGTGCACACGTCATAGAAGATATTTTATATTTTATCCGTTTATTTAAATGTAATATATATTTTTATAGGTATTACAGTATGAGACCCCAGAAAAAAGGTTATTATAAAATTAGATAAACGACTGTTTTTTCCCGAATTTTACACATGCGAATTCACGACGAACTCACTAAATTAGCTCTGCATAAATAACGTGCTTTCATAAAGCTCTAGGACTAAGTCGGTATGATTAATTATTGCGCTATTACGCAATAAATCAACAACTAAAGTATTTTGAAAATGAGCTTACGTGGTGAACCAACGAACAGAGGATTACGCGACTGGGTCAGTCAGTTTGTGCGCGCGTTATTATTTGCGAGAACATGGAATTTTTAGATAGAGCTTTCGCACGCCCTTTTCTTTGTCCATTAAATCACAAATCGTATAACCGCACAAGCCGTGCCGCCACCAACATCGTGTGTGTGTGTGCCCTGTGCTGGCCAGCCACCGCCCTCTCGGATTTAAAGTCTTACAGCACCCAAATTAACCGAGAGCGGCTGTGCTTATCTATATTTGAATTTCTCATTAAAATTAATCCAAGAAACTTTGCGCGTTCCTATGACGCTGCGGTGCTGTAAGAGAGAAAATAAGCGTGTTGGTACGAAGTGACGTAGCGGTGGGTGGCTTGATTTGAAAATAATTAAAGCAGCACGCAGAAGAATTTAATGTCTATTTAATTATACATTATATAATATTTTTTGGGTTGAGAAGCGTTGGAGCGCGATTCAATTCCAACCCGCTGTGCACCCCTGCGTTGACAATGTATCTATATGTTCGTAGTACTTGTGTAAATTATCAACATCGAGCTCGTGTTATGTTACGTACTCGTGTCTATAATTGCATAATATATATGTATATGAACATAATTATATAT
>JANSTU010028278.1:0-12387 GCA_027564075.1 Bolitophila hybrida
ATAGAAACACATGCGCATGCATTAGGCTGATATACAAAATGTGTGCTATTTTCTAAAGGAGTAAAATTTACGAAAAGCAGCATTTTATTCGAATGCTTATGTGCGGTATGATGAAGGATATATATCGTGTACACTAAAGTGGGGGCTAGGATGATATGCATTTTTCCGTGTCCACCAACGCTACTATTTACTATATACAAGACTAACGGTTTGCGTCACTTACCGTATGTGTGTGTACTTGCGTGCGTGTGTGTTTGAGCAACCCCCCACCAATCACTACTACCCCTAGCTTTGACCAGCATGATAAATGGCGTGTCACAACCAATTCCGATCAGTTTATCATATCCTTTCGAATTGTAGATAACAAATATTCCAAGTAAAACATTGTCCAATATCAATTCAAGTTTCTGTACATTTTATTCTAGTTCTTTAGAAAATGAGATACATACTAAAAACATGTGTTTACTGAGAAAATTTATTATCAAAATATTGATTTGTGAAATACACTCGGTTTGTTAGTATTAGCAGTGAAACAATCGCATATGTGTGTTTTTGTGCAAGTGCTATCAAATTATTCGGAAGTGAAAGTCAGGTGTGTATTTAAAAAAAAAACAATTGACTGTGATTATTAGTATGCAAAATACGTTTTACTACTATTTATTTTATGATACGATGATCGTTTTGAATATTTATGTACAAATTTGAATTTATTTTACTGTTAAGCGTAAAATGTTGTATTTGTGTCATAAAAAATATTAAAATATTTATTTATTGAGCAAATGAAATTGAAATATGTATTTAATGTATTTTGATTAGACTGCGATTAACGTTAAATTTTAAGAAGCAGAAAAGTTTAAATTTGTTTGTATTTAATGTCAATTATAACTTACGTAAATCGTATTACATAAAGTAAATAAAAAAATACTATAAAAAAATGTGTATATTTTTTTTTAATTTAATATTTTTTGGTGTGAAGACTTATTTGTCTTACCTGTATATATTTCACAAAATGGCAGAAACGAACACACCAACGTATTAAAAAAAAACAAATTAAAAAAATTGTATTATCTCTAAATTTTGAAGCGAATCCGTCGGTTCATAACGAAAATTCCCATCGAAACAGTTTTTGCTGTTCATAAATTGTTCTCAATATTTGTCTCGAAATCGTGCAAGTTTTTCGTTTTTATCCAAAAATATTTACCTAGAGACTTAACCTAGTTGGATCAGTTTTAAAAGAATTGTTATTGAAGCAGGAGGACAATATCAATACGGAAGCTATCTGTGGACTGTTTATGAATATTTCCGACCGCCTCGAAAATTTAAAAATATAATATCGTACTTTCATTTAAGATGTAGTAAACCAAGTTTTGTAGAATTCATAATAGAATTTATTCCTTTATAAATATAACAGGCTTCAAAGAAAGAACGAAAATCACATCTAAAGAATCTTTTATATTATCAAAGGCATTTAAAAAAACTGGTTATCAGCAAAATTCAAATTCATTAAACTTAAATCTGTAATTTTTAATACTAATTTAGATAATAGAATCGATTAATTAATTATTTTGATTTTTGTATTGCAAATTTACAATCATATAATTCTAGAACCCGTCTGCAGATTAAATTGCTCATGAATATGTTTATGCTACTTATTTATTATAATACTTAACTTTCATAAATTAGGCTGCCAACATTTTTCTAAAAATAGAATTTTAATTTACTGAACTAATATCTCGACATTTATTTAAATAACCATCCACCCGCGCGTGACTTAGTTTCTGATTTGCATCTCACTCAGTCATTGCCATGAACGTGAACTCGACCAATGTCGCTGGAACAGGTTATACAAACTATATAATTTGAATGTCGCCCACTGCAGTCATTGACTGCATGTTGCTTTGCGTTAAGACGCTAGCAACTTGTGCTGCCGTCAATACACCTGTTTTTCACGTTAATACGTCAATCGAAACTCTTTACAATGTTAAGTCATAAATGGTCATTTTTATAGAACTGTGGTATGTATATATCTTGAAATTATATATTCTTGTGTATCTTGTTTTAGCCAATCTAATAACACTACGTCAATGATGAAACCATGCCGTGATCACCGAATTTTTTTGTAGACTTGTGGTCTAAAGACTGATTTTCGTACCAATTAATTTCGAAAACTTTTTTGTCAGAAAATGTCAATAGTTTTTTTGTGTTAAAATAATTTCAGATACCAATATTATTTATTTTATGATTGATGTCACGTGTTTGTAAATATGTATAATTGCAAAACTGACGGTCTATAAATAAACTGTGCTTTTGTGCATTTCACGCGTAATATGTTTCATGTTTCGTTCTATGCAATTTCTCACAAATAAAGCGCACACACGACGATACACGATGATATGTGTTTATTTTTTCTTCGACAAATACATCCTGTCACCCAGTTGCTGTTGAATCTAGCAAATTTTGTCTAAAATATGGAATGCATTTGAAAAAATACATTGCTTGTAAAATTGCATTCTATAAAAAAATATATGTATTCTCTCAATGATGAAAAAGGCGTCGAATGACAACGATTGGAAATGTTATGCATTTCAAATTATTTAAATTGCAAGCATTTTGCGTTTGAACAAAAGCATTTCATATAGTCGATTTATAAAATTTTGTTATTATTCAATATGTGTGTGTGGTGAGTATCCCACGGAATACATACAAATAAAACATAGAAACCAAACAAAAAACAATCAAATTTCCTGAAATATAGGTTTAATTATTTTATGTTGCATAAGCTCCTCGCTCACCTGCACAACGCCCCTTCAAAAATGCAATTACTGCACACTGCATACATAACACCTTCACCAATTATTATTATTGTTTTATGATTTGTGCATGTGTACGATTTACCTATATTTAAATTGAATTTCCAATTCGTAAACAAAGTATACATTTTAAATTTGTGTCATACATGAGGCACGCGGAGGCTTGGAATTTGTGCAGATGCCTTTTATGGTAACTTGTTCAAAACCACAACAACAATTAAAATCACGTTCACTCTCGTCTTCGATATAGTATATATTATACGGAACCGAGCTAGTGTGAGTGTGGGCGCTAAGCACGACCAAAAGCAAGTAACAATAACACTCAACGATTTGATCGACATAAAGTCTCTTTGCGCACCAGACCCAGTGAATATACATATAAAATATATACACTTACGCTCACACACCGACTACAGTTATTCAATCGAATTCGAATCTCATTTCAATGGTACATTACACAGCTGTTTTCCGTCTCTACCGTGTGTTCAATGAATCGGATTTATTTGGAGCGCATTCTTTTGTATGATGTATTGTTATTTATTCGATTACCTTGAATGGACCAGCATGTATACACAACGACGTGTGCAGGTAGAATTTAGTGTTCTGTTACGAAGTCATGATGATTTGCAATTACATGTTTTCTCATAAAGTGCCAACTATTTTCTTTCTTGAATTATTTTCGATGTATCCTAAAAAACTAAAATTTTCTAAAAAAAAATAATTGTTAATTCATCTTATGAAATTTAAAATCTACATTTCACTTTTTTTTATTATCGTCGATTCATGTACGGACAATAGGAAATCTTGTTAAAAGTCATCAAAGTGTTTCTAAAGATTGGAATTACAGAAAAATAAAGTTAACTAAAACTGGAAAGTTTTAGTTGACTCAACAGAACTTTCTGCTCTTCGCTTGCTTTGTTTAAATACAGATAATCTTTTCCCCCAGGACACTAAGGTTGGGATCAACTACGATGAATATACAGAAGCTTCTAAACTTTTTTCATATATTTTTTCCAATCTATAATATTGTAGATTTTTTTTGGAAATGAAGTCAGTTTAGATCTCTACTTAACAAAAACTGCAAAAAATAAAAAGAAACTCGAAAATGTTGAGCGCAACGGATTTTTTTTTCGAATCATATGCAGGGCTGTTTGATCAATGGAACAGTAAACTTTCGAAAAAAATGCATTTTTGAATATTTTTGCTGTTGTAGTATTTTTTTGGAAATACAACAAATTGCTATTTACAAATTCTTTGCTGCACTCGCTAGAGCAACATTTTTGCGCAAGGCTGATCGAACAGCCTCTCATAAATGGTATTTATAGAGAAATCATATATTATTAGAAAAACAACATGCACACTCGAGTGTGTGAGTATGAATTTATAGTAAGCGGTCTCTGTATGAGACGCGCGTATATAATTCGCTAGATTGTATGATTGTATCGTAAACACACTTCACAAAACGCTCAGTTTCAATGCTCTTGCTGCTAACTTGTGCTGCGACTGGACAATTTTGTACGCTTGAATATTGAGTTAGTGTGTTTTGTCGTTCGTCGGAATCTGATTGACTGGTTAAATCCGATTAAATGTTTATGTCTGTGCATGTGTGTGAGTGTGTATGAGTGCGCGAGTCCGCTTTTTGCTCATGTGATCACCCCGAAATTCAGGTCGAACACTTTTTTGTTTATATGTGCAGACATAACGGTGAACTACGCCCACCATATTGAACAATTGCTTTGGTGACAGGATTACCCACGTCTCATTCAATAAATCTTTAGATCAATCAGTTAATAGAAAAGCATTTCAACATAAAAAAAGATTTTGTTTTTAACTTTGTGTTTTTTTTTTCTTATAGAAATATGAAGCGTGAAAATAATTCCAGTGGTGACGATGGTGGCAATCAGAACGGCGGAGGACGTGGCAATGGTGGATCTTCAAACAAGCGCTTCCGTAGTGAAAACGAAGAAGAAGTGCGTTTGTTGATTCCAAGCAGAGTGAGTATATTATATATAATCTCCTAAATCAAACAATTCTAATAACTGTCTCTTTTTATAGATCGCCGGTGCCATTATCGGCAAGGGAGGCCAGCACATCAACAGACTTCGTTCTCAGGTATGTAAAATCGCCAGATTGTTTTGTTTACCCGAAAATAAATGTCATCAATTTAAAAAAAAGAGATTCCAGTTTCTAATTTCCAACATGTCTTTAAAGGAAAACACAATCGTTCCCTTTTGCTCTAAAAATCTTAGGTTTAATTTAATTATTTTTGATAAGTTACTATTTATTTTAAGCATTTTTTTAATAAATATATTCAAATGAATTAACTCAATGAAATTTTCTCATTTTTTCCCTCCATATATATTGATTGCCTGCCCTGCCCCTCTGAACAACTGCCTCATCTGCCGTCGATGCCCAAAACTACGAACACTCTGCGACCCGATGTACGCGCTCGTCTGCCCAAAAACACGCCACAAAACTCAAACAAAATCAAACCGACCCCAACAATATGTCGTCGTGCCGCGCGCTCTGCATAACCACCCCCACACGCACAAAACACTAATATATAAAAAAACCTCTCCACCAAAAAAAATACTGATTATATTTCTGGAATCTGAACCACACAATCACACCGATCCTAAACTGTGTATGTGTGTGTCTGGCCCTGAATCTGGACTGTGCCCCAAATTTCAATTTAATCCAAACCTCATGTGTGTCGGTGTATGTGATTGTGTGTTGTACATGTACTCTATCCGCCCGACCTGGCACACATTCGGCAACACCCGTCATCCGCAAATCGTCACAAAATCTTGCTGCTCCATCTCCGACCACACACACTGAGTGCAGTACAAGTCCGTCATAAATGTTGAGGATTGCCTAGGCCCCGAACGGTAAACAAACTCATAATTTATTATGTCTTTTATTTAAAATAATAATAATAATAATAGTAATTTACATACAAAAATATGCCACCATTTTTGCCTTTTTTCCAATCTAAAAAAAAACTCTCGACAATCGCAACACTCTTATGTATCTTTGTTTAAGTTGTTTTTTTATGTTTTTATATTATTTGTTATTAAATTGTATCTTTGTCCATAAGAATAGCACCTTGAGACTTGTTTGCACAAATCCTCGTCCGTTTTTGTAATTATTGCTGTAATTGAACTGGTATTGGTGTTTGTGTGCGTGTGATTTTGTTTAGTCTCTCTCTATATATATATATGTATACCTCTCAGTGTCTCTTATGCTAGCAACCTTTTTTTCTCTGTTATCATTTGATTCAATTTGAGTGTCTTGTGTTTTGTCTGTTTGACAGTAAATTCAATATTTGTTGATTTTTTATTCTTGTTCTGTCTCTTTCCACTCTTTGTCATAATTGCCTTAAAACGGATGTGTATTTTGCTTGCCGTTGTCGATTGGAGAGAAATCCTATTTAAAATCAAAATCATCCCTATGGCATAAGTATCTCAAAATAACACAGGTCATTCGGTGTCTCATATATCATTTATTTATAAACATACACACATACACAGACGTCACTATATATAAATGTAATATAAATTAAAAAAATATAATTACTGTATTTTATTACTTACTAACGGGCATAGTCTGCTTTCTTGATGTTATGTAATATATTCCCCATAATCTCTACATAGCTTTTGACGCTGATTTAGTTCCTTGTTTACACGTATCTCCGATTCTCAGATTTCTCAGATTTATAATAACATTTACAATAACAATAGATTGACCTGAAGTCTCTATATACACAAACACTCACACATTTAAATTAATTATATACAATTATAAACAATAATTATATATGGATCATTTTGACTTGCTTCCTTCCTGTCTCTGGATAAACCTTGCTACGCAATATCAAGTCAATATAATATATTAGTTGGTGTAATGTCATTTTTGGTCTGTCCCCGTATAGAGCTCATCACTCCACACAAAAAATACCTATTATTTAATTTTTTAGTTTATATTAATCCGTTTTTTTTTTGGTCTTCTATTTTTGCAGTACGGTAAACATTTCTGCAGACTTTGACAGCAGCATCAGTATCATTGAGGAAATGCTAAAGAATTTTGATGAGGTGAGTACTTTTAGTTCATTATATATTTAAGTCGCCTTTGCTTTTTTTTGAAATTATTCAATTATATTTTAGTTTTCAATAACAATATTTATGGCGAGAATAAATAAATATTAAATCATTGAAAAATTTAAAAAGAGTGCAAGGTGGCTCAGAGAATGTAAGGGACTCTGGACTGGTAGGTTTACCTTTTAGATTAGCTTTATGTATTAGAAATTTAAAAAAATGGGAAATATCACAATGGTGTTTCCGGACTGTAGCTTGTTTGACTGGATTGGTATCTTTCAGAATGTCATTCTGTACTGTACTACGCACTGTATGAATTGTCCAATTTAAATAGAATGACTTATGAATCAATTAATCATTTTTCCAAAATCCATTGCCACTTTTGATTGATTAAATTAATTTTAATTTCACAATGTAGGTAAGACAGTACATACATTCAAACATTTGATTTTTAGGCGTTCAAAAAATTGCAATGATTATCCACTTGCTAACTTTTCTTTCTTCTTACCGACATGACTGGAAATTTCCATGATAACTTTTTTTGCGGCTTCTCTGCTCCTAGTCTATTATCTCTTTTATTTATAAAATAAAAATTGGTTTGTCGAGTTAAATAATTTTATATTAAAATATCTATTTTACAACTATAGTTTATAAATCTCATGACAATTGAAATATTTGTGTAAAACCATATTTCTGTATTCTTTCTGAATCTATGTTTATGGTTTGTCAAAAAGCGAGAATATTTAAATATATTACAATAAAAAACCATCATAAACCACCACCACAAAACACACTAGCCTCCTTTCCAAAACCACCATCGTAGTCAACGACGCTTAGCTGCGCTGCCATACCACTGCAACCACCCCCATAATTAAAAAAATGCTCCGCTCACACACACACACATATAAACTCACTTACTCGCCATATGAGAATGAACTTTAGCTTTTAATTTAAATGGAATACAACAACACACCGCATAGTGAAAATATAATTTTCCAACTATGTAAGCGCAAGCATTCATGTAATTTTGTGTGAGTGTGTTTTGTGCTTGCTTGTGAGAGCTGCTCCGACATGAAATATGTATGGAGCGACACAAATATACGAACTCTTTCCAAGCACAACCATCCCTTTCCTAGAACCATTATATATATATTGTATAGTTTACAAATGGCTAACTTATGATTATTTATTGTCGATATACATGTACTTGGAGGTGGTATTTAAAAACGCTATTGTACAAAAAATCATTCCTATGGCTATCAGTCACATACATACAAATAAATGGTGTGTACTGTAAAAAAAACATATATACATTTTGTAAACACGCGGTGGAGCACAGACAGAAAGTCGCCGTGTGGCCGGCATGAAAGTTTAAACTAGTAATTACAATAGACACGCGATATCAATAGTTGTTGTATCGTTGAACTACCACCTCACACACCACTGCGGCGACCGACGCCACGCCGTCCGCCCAACGGTACCGTAAATATACATATTAGAACCAATGCCGCTGTTGACGGGGAGTGGTGCAGAGCGCCTCGGATGGATGACCAGTGTGTATTGTATACACGATGGCGTCGAAACGTCTATTTCGATGTTATTTCCATATCTGTTTATTCTGTATGTATGTGTGTAATAGCTCTTTGTGGTTTAACGATGTGAATGTATATATATACAGATATTCAAATCAAGCGCACACAATTATATTGTTTGTCTATTTTATTATTTATTGATTGGACTCAAATTATATGAGGGATGGATTTTGAAAAGTCGTTTTCCTTAACCATATATACAATTTACATATACACGAGAATTGCTTAGTAGTATCTTGCGCGCACTCCTTGTCACTAACATGAAAAGCGAGGGCGTAAATGCATTAGCCTAATAAGAGCTCGCTCATTGGACTTGGATATTAATTATTTATGTCAATACGTTTATATTTAAGGAGTATTTTAGACCAAGTATATATTTATATACGTTTGTTAACTTTTTTTAATTGTTTTGATATATCGACAACAGAATTGTATAAAATAATTGTATAATAAGACTGATATGTTATAGTTACAAAATAATAAATCTGTCCTACAAAGAAAAACAAAGAGGAGCCTTTGTTTTTTTTTAAACAAACGAAATATGCAAATACTTATGGAAATAAATTAAATCTAATGTTTTAGTATGTATTTAACATTTGGTCTTATCTTCAGTTTATAACGTAGATTAGCGATAATACTATACACAAAGTGAAATTTCCGTGGTCTGAATATTTCCTAAAACTGCAATATAGCTATAACGCTGAGGCCGCTTGAACATTTTCTTAAGAGGAAGTTAAAAAACATGCATGATTTTTTTTTTTTAAATAAATTGAAATTACAGATGAAATTTAGATTTTTTTTATTGTAGAAAAAACATGGCTTGAGCTCCCATGCCATGAATAAAGCGTAGTTTAATATGTAGAGCTCTCAAGAGCCTTACTAGTTGATCTGAAAACCCTCCGGATATCAAATTGGCCCTTTTAAAACAAATCTTTTTTATAATAAATAATCAAAAATAAACCTCTCACTAATTAAATTTGCTTTAATTACAACAACTTTATAAGCTGTTCTTCCTCTTCTTTTTCTGTAATTGCATTTTTTTTTGTGTTTATCCCTAGTACATGCATAATTTTTAAAATTGACGAGCTGCCTTGATTTAAGATATCTGCTTCTATATATGCCGCTATTTTTATCGTTTTTACGCCGCAGTGAAAATGATTCAGTTTCCATATGCAAGCATTAAACCCCTCGTTGTAGCTTTGTGTATCTTTCGGTGCATCTTTCTAACTAATCATATATACTTGTCGAATGTGATCATTATCGGTCCATGTTCCTGTTTTCTAGTGTTTTTCCCTCATTGTGGTCTAAGTCAATTTACTCTTTAAAACTAAAAGTTTAATATTTTAGATCTAAAAAAATCGGTCTATAACATACAAAACATTACATTTGTTTATCTATTATTGTAATTAAACGGTGTTAAGAATTAATCTGCACCTGTGATTCAGTGTCTTCATACATTGAGCCACATTAGTTTTACAGTACTGTCCATAAATAATTATAATTTTAATTTTCATCAACATTTTGTCAAATTACAATATACAAAAAAACAACAAAGTTTATACCGCCGTTAATGTGGCTATTTAATAAAATGTGCATATTATTGTCCTATTTCAACGACAATATTTTTTGAGACATGTTTATCTGTTTATCTACCGAAATTGTTTAATAAGACTGATATGCTATTGTTACAAAATAATAAATCTGTCTTGTCTTACAAAGAAAAACAAAGAGGAGCCTTTGTTTTTTTTTAAACAATAGAAATATGCAAATACTTATGGAAATAAATTAAATCAAATGTTTTAGTATGTGTTTCCTTTTAATATAACATATTATTTTAAGGTTGGTTTCAAGCCTAGACTAGGAAAAGCTTATTTTCTAGGCTTCTTTATTTTTTTCATATATTCGAGTCCTCAAAAAAAAAGTATTCATATGGCGGACAAACAATCTTAATTAGAATTTCAATTATTGGTTTTTATATATGATAATTCAAATTCGAAAATTAAAATTCAAATTATTTTTGGACAATACGACAATTTAACTTTGTAAATATAATAACCTAAACCTTAACCTAATGTATATCCACTTGTTCCTGTGAGCTATTTCCAAAACTCGGTGTCCAGATGAATACATAATTTCCATTATCTCACAAAAGTAAAGTGTTCAAGAACCGAGTAATATAATTAAATTTCAATGTGAATGTGCCTCCATTGTCTCGTTAGAGTTCAGCTCAAGCTGGGAGACCATACGATAACTGTCGAAGATCCCAACAGTGTGAGAGACCTACCACCCTAACTCTTGCGTAAATAAATTTCGTAACGAATAATGTACAACCGTCTAGTTATTTTATGTTACGCGAGCGAGTCGCTAGTGTCGCGACGTGTGTTACATAATTTCAATTACATCAGAACAACAACGAGTACACACACGACCACATATATTTTCCGTGTGTTTGTGTATGTTTGTTTTGTATATACAGAAAATAGCGCCTTTTTATATTATGCAAAAAAACTAATGCACAGGCGTATCACAATGATATAAGAGTCATGATATTTTATTGTTTTGCCAAGCGTTTACCAAATTAAAATGCATCAGAGATTTGTGTATAGTATTTTTTAGTGTTTCTCATTTAGATTTTTATATTTTTTTTCTAAAAGTTTGTCTGTTTTTTTTTTTGCAGAAAGACGACGAGTACGACATTCGTTTGCTAATTCACCAGAGTTTGGCTGGTTGCATCATCGGTAAGGGAGGAAGTAAAATCAAAGAGATTCGTGATGTAAGTATCAACCTTAAAACACATTTCATTCAGTCCACAATTTAAATATATGTTTTTTGCTTGATTTCAGTAAATATTTTGTTCAATCAGATAATCGAAATAATAAAAAAATGATTATATTCATAATAATTATCTTTTCTGAATTTGGCAGACGATTGATTTTAACCAATATATTTAATTTCACAAACATTTCCTTAATATCATCAAATTTTCCCTTGATTTTGCCGAGTTGTTGCTTAATTATGTTTGCTTGAATAGAGTAAATATTTAATTCCGTTGTTTGGAAGTTTATTAAAAAAATCCTTTCATCGCTACGACATAATTTTTACTACTATAATAATAATTTAATTCACTACTTAGAGTTTTTTGCGAAAATTCCAATTTTTCTCGAGCTTAGAAAAGTGGATTTCGTTGTATAATATTTAATTTAGTTGTTTTTCTCATATTACTGGAAAATCCAATCTAAAATAAATCTCGGTTTACATCGCGAAAACTTTAAACGTAAATTTAATTAACAGTATATATGTATATTATACATATATTGCATAGTGTATTCTGTCTATTTTATATACTGCATATCCTGGTAAGGGTTCAAACAACCCTCCAAGCTCCGCGGACGCACGGTCGACGCGGCATAGCCAGAAAGACTGGCGCGCAGCGTTGTTCATGTGTAACAGCATGTTGTTACATAACATATTTATACGGTATATAACTAATATAATATATAGTATTATTTAATATATATACATACTTCGTAATAGAGAATAATCTACGTGAGCAGCGCAATTGAATTTCCGTATAGAAAAACATTTAAATAATAAAACTGGGATCATTAGCATTCCCGGAATGGGAACGCTTTTCCGAGTGGCATCGTGCGGCAGAGCATCAAAAGACTAAGTTTTCGCGGAGAAACAAAAGTTTTTTGTGTTGCACGAGTGCGTGCGCGTGAAGAAAGGCAACGCGATGAGCTGCTCTCTTAAAAGTTTCGTTTTCAATAATGAAACACGTTAAATTTGCGGCACTCTAGCATTATGCAATATATAATATATAGAGTTCAGAGTCGTGTTCTGTTGTGAGTACTCATTGAGCATTATATTGTTTATATATTGTTTATATAT
>JANSTU010028289.1:0-12387 GCA_027564075.1 Bolitophila hybrida
ATACTCACTTACACACACTTACATTATTCCCATTTTCCGTACAAAGTATGTGTAACACGAGAAACTAACTTCCAAGATTTTCGTAAATTGAAAATCTTTCGGGTGTATCTGCGAATAATAAATCGACGACCCACCTCAAATTGGCCGTCATCTCGTTTTATCCACGCATCACTCAGTCTTCTGAGGGGATGTTCACGCACACATGCCCATATATTCTAACACTCTCGTTCAATGTATAGACACTTTTTTTCTAGCGGTACGACGACATGTCGTTATCTGCGCGGTCACTCAATAAGCATTATTATTCAATATTGAAATGGTAATATAGACTTTTGTGAACACACTATATATTCAAAAGGATACGACTCGTTTCACCTAAATAAAGGGCGCAGGTGAGTGTGGAATTTATACTCTTGATCGTTATGAAATGTCCGTATACGAGTATAAGTGTAAAATACATTGGATAGAGCTGCTGTGCCACGACCATGTTTTGAAATCCATTTATTCATGGAATTCTAGGTGTGACATTCCCGGTTATTATGTCTGGTGATGACTTCAATAATTGTGGGGACTTATATAGCTATAGGCAAGTAAACGGACATGCTACTTGTGGTTGCGATATATATTCATGATTCGCACACATTTTCCACATGAAAATTATGATATACTAATCTCAACCACATATAATATATTATACGGTATATATGTGTGTATATGTAAACTCACTCGGTTTATGTTGATCTGCTTGGTGTCGTGGTTTACGAATTATTATTGCATAATTGAGGCATCTTATCGCCTAATTTGAATCATTGTTGCTATAATATTAATGCGTGTGTGGTATGCTGAAATATAAATGATATTATATATGCAATTTGGATACAATTTATAGGTAAATATAGTTAAAAATGAAATTATAATAACATTATCTATAAGACGACAAATATACATATTGGTGATAAAACCATAGATCATGTTGTCTGAACTAGTTTTAAGAAAATATTGATTTGAAATGTGAATTTAAAAAAAAATATATATAAAATTTATCAAGAATAAAAAAATGTAATAAAGTCGAAATATATCATTTTTACCGTAATTTCTAAGTCAATATTAAAAAAATAAATTAAAAAAAAAAAACACAAATTTAACTTGGCATTCAATTTTTCTATAAACTTTAAATGTCAATTAAAGCCCCTTTCAGTAGCCTATTTGCCTACGGTAGACGTTTACCAATGTCCTATCACATATTAAATGATATAAATTTTATCAGGGTGTCCTAGAAAAAGAAACTTTAATAATAACTATGCCATGAATTTAAAAACAGCCAGTTTAGTTTCTTTTGCTTACAATTAAATGCCAAACTATAAGAATAAAATCGAAACACGACGTATACAGTATATTATTTATATTTAAAAATATATTATAGTAATAAATGAATATACATTTAATATTACATTTCCATGTAAATGTTAGTATATAGTTTTATCAGAATATATGGAAATAATAAACAAATGGCTCAATATTTGCAGGCCGTACAACTGCGCTCTTGTATTTATTAAAATAGTATTAAAAAAACCATGTTATTCAAGCCAAGCACTCGAGTTTATTAATTGAATACATAAGTCCATACTGCAGTTCAATGAATTAAATATTCCCAACTATGTACATGCGTACAGAATGCATACAAAAAATGCATTCCCATTTTTATTTAAATAAAACAAATAAATCCAATTTTACTGTTTCAAATTCTATATTTGAATTGGGGTGGTATCCGCACTCACCCAGCAATTAAAACAGTGCCGACACGATGAACCATTTTTTTGTTGCTGTTTACAAATATCCAAACTTTATTAATTGCACTTTTTTGATCGAAAGTAAATATTATAAACAACGTTCGAACAAGCCCTCGAATCGAGTTGGTAACATTGTGAATGTACCTGTATATATAATAATAATATATTTATATATATGTACATATATTATATTATATATTATTATTTAGCAGGGTTTCGCCACACATGTTGACAGTCTTTTAATTCAACATTTGTGAAATGTGTGTATGTATTTTTTTTATGAATTTCCGCATTGTCATGTTTTGTAATAATTAAACGGAATGACCTTTATAATGGAAATATTACATAATGCTTAAAACTGGTCATTCAGATGTAATTAGTGTCAAGGTGTTTCGGTATTTATTCGGTATATATTTTATAAATTTTTAATTAAAATACATTTTCAGATATTATGCAATCGTAATATATATAAATAATGCTACCAACCTGATTGCAAGATTTAAAAGGCATATATCGTTTTGTATTGTTATATACAACTAATTCTAATCCGTTGAAAAAGTTCGTATAAAACAAAACCGAACCGAACCGATTTGCACTGGTTACATACTTTATATACATAACGAATACAAACATACAATAAAACAATTGAAAACCGCAAAAAGTTAAACCGTACTCGAATTTTCAGTTTTCCACATTGTGGTGATTTCCAGACACCAAATAGAACTTTTTTAATTCGATTTGCAAAGCAATAATGACCGAATATCGCTAGAGTGATTTTTTAAGTGCACTTTGAAGTATATATTTTCCCAGTTAACGCTTTTTTATTTACACTCTGATTAGTAATTCGATAGCTTTAACAAGATTTTTTTTTTATTTTATATGCTTTATTTATGATATTGAATAAATTCTATATTCATTGAAAACCCAATACGACCCTATTTAAAAAAAAAGAAAATGTATATTTTGATAACAACAACATATACAATATGTCCGATGGCTGGGGCTTTATTTGGAAATAGGGATTTTATAAAGACCTTTGACAATGAAATCCACAGTCGCATAAAGCTTCGCATATACACAATGTAATGGTCAGTAATATAACATACATAACATAAAACTGTTTTAAATCCGTTTAAATGGAATATTATGTTCTTTTATTATATAGCTAAATATGAAATCAAATGGTATATTTAAACCATATATTGAGTCGGATGGAAACAAATAAGATGGTATATTATTGATTTAATTATAATTCACCCAAATACATAAATGAAAATGTTCAAACATATGTGTACACCTACCTTAATAATAGAATTTTCATGATATAGTTCGACCCTATTAAACCTGATTGTTGTCGCTGCAAAATGTATTATTATACTATTCGTTTCCATAAACCCTACAGCAGTACGACCACACATACTTGAGTTCGAGTCTAATTTATGGGATGTTATAATTACAACAACTAATTATGGTGCCCACAGCTGTACCGGAAGTCGGTTCAGTGTCCTCTTCCCATTAAACTGTTTATATATATATGGCACACCAAAATCAATGATTGATATTTGCTTCTGCGTGGGCGGCAGACGTGTATAAATAGCTATTGCGTGAATTGGCTGCAGGCAAATGCATCCTCAAAGCTTTTATCTTAATCAAGTTATTGCCCTTGGCTCAATTATTCGTGCGCACGTAAAATGCAACTTCGCTACAGCAGCCGTTTGTCGAATCACAATGTTCTCGCCATTTCCCGCACCCTCAGCTCGACTGGGGATGTATACACTGTACGACATACAACAGAATTTTAGTATTCACACGGCATACTGGAGGTCAATTTAATAGGATCACATACGAAACAGTTTCAACGATCCATGTGTTCGTGAATGATGGCAGATGTGTGTGCTGATATGAATATAAGTCTATATACTATATATATGTGTGATGGCATATTGCTCGTTCGCGGGCACGATGCCATTATTGCCCAATTATTTGAAATTTTTGAAAGCCACACCAATTAAAATGATGTATTGCGGTGTGCCGCGGGCGAGCATATGTTTCTGGTTCTATTTTATTAATACATATAAATATATATGCATATGTGGTACTTTTTTTGTTGTAAAATTTAATAACACGTATGTAAATATTATAATATAAATATATACAGCTTGTCCCAACAATAATTGTTATGTGTGGTTGATTGAGGTTTTTCCATTATCGTTTGCGTTTTATGGTTTAAAACCATTTAATAGAAATGCAATTATTTAATGCAGTTTACGTGAGAATTTGTACATCGCTTAGCGAACTGGCACGTTCCATCTATAAGCGACATATTGCAGACCAGCGCCAGTTTACATTGTCAGCAAAATTACATGAATGTTCACATATACATATTACCTTGTTTAAGCTTTTATACAATTCGATGTACGTAACATTATTGTAATTTATTGAATGTACATGTGTACAAGTGTACAATCCTTTAAAAAGCTATAAAAAACATATTAAAGATTAAATACTATATATATACTACACAAAATGCATATATATAAATAGAATTAGCGATATGGTTAAAATTAAGTGTATATATATGTAAACTACAAGAATATACGCGTCATTACCAATGACAAACTATTTGCATATATACTTGTGGTATTACTTAACAAATTGCCTTTTCTATCATGGCAAACGAGCGACAGCATAAAAGATATTACTTTGCTGGAATTAACCACAAAATCGAAGTTTTTCACAGCAAAAAGTTCATGTTTTTCGAAATTTATGTATGTGAGAGAACTCAGAAGTCGAGAATCGCGCACTCATTAAAGCTACAAACATTTTTCTTGTGAAGCCATTTGTATAAAAAAAAACAACAATACGATTTAATTAAATGGCAAGCAATTTATGAAATGTACCCACAATATAGTTTGTAAATGCTTATGCTTATGCATATAATTATGGCAACGGCAGGGTGCTTCAAATGGACAGTAGGCTTCAGTTGAGATTTTTTTAAAAAATCGAAAGCAAAGTGGCAGAGGATAAGTGCAAGGCAGATAACGCTTGTATATTATTTGCCTAAAAAAACCGATCAGTTGATTTATTATCCTACAAAATATCCATCAACACCTTAGACTGTTTCTGGTTCTAAAAACAAACCAAATGGTCATTTAGTATCGACATTGTTTTTTAGCCCTGTTTTAAAATGAAATAATGCCTGTTTTTATTTTGCCTACATCACTACATTTTGAGAGAATATGCGCAAAAATGAATTGTGTTGATGTGCCCGATTTTAGAAAACAATTGCATACATTTTGACCGGTGACTATAATTAGGGACACATAGGTCCCGCGATTTTTCAAACCTTTGCAGCTTTATTTTTTTTGTGACACACAAAGTATGTTAGTCTCATTTTCATAAATTCCTATCCGTTCATTTATTCGTTTATTATATATTATTATTATTATATTTATTTATATTATTATCGTTTATTCCTATACTTTCGCTGCCAGACATCAAAACGTGTAACAAGTTGTATACATATATAGACAATATTTTATTTTAAATTATGACTTTCAATAAACATGTGTTGAATTATTTTAAATAATTTTTAAAATACTCGACAAATATAAATTCAATTAAAAAAAAATAATTTAATGGAGGACACTATTTTAAAATTATGATTTTAACTAATAAGCAATATTTTTAAATTGTATAATTGTGCATTCATTTCATATATATTTTTGTTCAAAAACCAACCGAAGAAAATGTAGCAAAAACTTGGGTCTGTTATCAAACCCAAGACATACTGTTTATATATGCTGAACTTATACTACCGAAATAAAGAACGGCGATGAATATATATTTTTGTTACAAAAGAAATAGAAAATTTACTTTATAATTATATTATGGAAATAGCATAAAACGAATAACACCTGCATATAAACACACGTGAGTGCCTTATAATTACATGCATTTTCTTGTATATGCTGCATGCATATTGCATGCGCTTCGTCGCCGGGTATAATTGAATTAAATTTAAATCTTGTTTTGGGACGAGTTTCAGACAGACAGAATGAATCGTGTGGTAATTTCGGCACATGTATGCTAATGTGCACCACAATATCCACACTCACATACTTACAAATCGAAAAAGGCTCGGAATACTGTGTGTGTGTCGATAGCCTGCATTAGTTCTATCTGTACTATAGCTGTATTATAAACTGAATATATTTACAGATCTCAATGCATTTTGAAATGCAATATTCTGTCGTGATTTTAAGATCTATAGATATAAATCAGTACAATCTCGTACATACACCGAAAAATGTATGTGATTTTGAAGCGAACGCGTTAATTCAGCTGTCAAACTCCGCGTATATGGTACATATAACAGATTCATCGTGCATAGCACCTGTGCGCAGATAATGTCAATATACGAAACAGCGACCCTAAACGATTCACGTCATACTGTGCAAAGGTATTACATGTATAATACGCACAAGCACACACAAATACATACACCATTTTACATCATAAACTTAATGGAATTTCAGAAAATAAACTGCAGTGCCCGCAGTGGTGTTGGTGTTTTGGTGTGGCATGTCGAGTTCTGTGGAAAAAAGCTCGACAAGGATATAATACACACGCATATATATACACAAACACACACACATATTTTTGAAATTAAAGTTCAATGTGTCGTATGACAAGCTCAGGGTGTAGTCAAGCGCGCAAAGTTCCAACAAACTTTATGAAAGTTTTGTGCATCAGTGAAAATACATTGCTGCGTATAAGTTCAGAAAAGAAAACAGGTAACATGAAAATAACGGTATTATTATTATGATTATACAAAATGCTACAAGCTTTCGCGACACCGCAGAATATTGCTCAGAGCTTTTGTTTTCACTCTTTATTTTAATATACTGTCCGTTTGCTGTGAGTAATATAAGTTTTATTTGGAGTTGGAGCTTGATGAGGACAAAACTTTGACTCTGTCGAATTCTTATATTGATTTAAAAACAAATAAATGTTTAATAATTTTATATAAATACAAAAGATCGAAGACTCATAACACAAAAATATGCCAGTTTTTTTTATAGTATTATATAAATTGATTTATTCCGAGAGCATTAAATTTTAAAATAAAAAATTGATTGTTTGCGATACGCTCTTCCAAATACAAACAGTCTGATGCACACACATATATAGACAGCCTGACGTAAAAGTTATTCAAAAAAGGAAACAGTGCATTGTATGGTAAACAAGTCTATAGTACATAAAAAAGTACAAACTCAATAAAAATGCGAACGCACACACACACACAAAATTCAATTGTTTGCTTGTGCAGCATTTTTCCAGCATTAATGGTCGTTTGGAATATATTTGGCCTATTTATATGTAGGGGTTCGATGCCGAAAAGAAATGCGGCATTGGAAAATTGCGTAAACACAATATTTGCCAAATAAAACGATTAGTTTTCGTACAAAGAGGATCTTAAATTACAATAAAGCTGTTAAACTTCATTTACCGGTTCGCTTGCCACTGACACAAACACGAACGCGATATGTTTACATCTATAAATACGCACACACACATACAATTTGGTATTATAACAATGCCTATACAATCGTATACCAAAGATGAGTGTATATTTATTGTTCAATCGACCTGTGAGCTGTGAGTAAGCTCACATCTGCAAAGCTTTAGTGTATTATCGAGAACAGGGGAGTGTTTTGGAAGTGTTAACACCTACTCTGTGTATACGTGTACACATCTGGCTCAGGGGGTTGGGTATGGAGGTGTGCGATTGCGGTGTTGCGGTGGAGATGGTCTGTGTACACGTTATTTTATTTGTGGAGGCGATATATATACGTAAGTACTAAACACTAACTGGAGCTGGGAGCTGATATATATTTATCTCGTCTCAAGTGTAAATTTGTACATTCTATATAGAATTATCGGAAAACAATTGCTGCGGTGTGGTTTTTTGTTAGAGATCGAAGCGAACGCTGGCTTTTATACATAGGATCGAAGATTTATTAAATCGCTGATAATGACTGTATAGCGGCAGAGCTTTTTTTGTTTGTGTGGTTTATATCTCGATGCAATTCGTTTTAATTTATATATACGGTATACGAAAAAGATTATTTACAAAATCGCTCCTGCAAGATTTGTTTTTATTTCACGGAAAATAATTTGAATTAATAAAATGATTAAATAAACGGAAATACATAAATGCAATATTGAACACACATCTATATATATACTGATGGCAAAAATAAATTAGACTATTTTATTTGTACACGATTACATTCCATTTATTATCAGCCGGAAGCTGAAATCTGAATGATTGATCTGACATTACGCTAGTCAGGCCTTATATTTATATCTTGCGCTACAATTGTCATTTTACATACTTGAATTTGCATTATGCTTTTAAGTTGATAGTGCATGCAAATTCATTCACATCCAATAATCCAGACAAACTTTCTAAATGCTGAAACAAGCCATGTATAGCAATAAGCAATATTAACTTGGCACAAATGTTTAAAGCTCTTACCCCAAGAATTTGTTCTGGGATCTTCATCCAATAGTTTAACGTAAATAGCAAGACACAAGAACTTTATACACACACACATACACTCGCTTTCTCTCACACATATATTTCCTTGATTCATCCTAGACCACATATCTAACATTTGGGCTGATGCCTTGTATTTGCTGAACGATGCGCCGCCATTGAACTATGCGCCTGTTCTGTCTAAGTATGTAACTCGTTCTCGAGTATAGTTATATATTCACATGAAGTGAATCTCTACGCTTCCAGTGTGTACTGAGGTTTTCAGTCCAGTATTTGCGCGTCCTTGTTTTATTTGCATACCGCTTATAGCTTTGTTTTTGGACACACATTTCCCGATGACTATTTTAATTGAATAACAAATATTCACATTGTTTCAATATGTTGTTTAGAGTTAGTTAAATATAAATTAAATATAATTGCATTTTAGTAACAGAAACAAGAAACAAATGTATTTTCATTAACTACATTACACATGACTCCTTAAGGGAAAAATATATATGAGGGAAACCTTTTTTTTATTAAATTGGTAAAATTTTTAACAATAATTAATAGGTACATTAAAAAAGAGATGAGAACACAAATTAAAATGCCATCTTTAACTGATTTTGTGCGCTTAATCCACAATTAGCTGCCATAAACAAAAACCGTTATATGAAAAATGGCACCATTCAAAGGGAGGCTGAGTCATAAATAGGTTAAAAAAAATAAAAATATAAAATAAATAATTTATGTTAAATTAAGAATGCATTTGTTTAAAAATCTAAATGTTTAATATATTTTACATTTCTTATAAAGGAGCTCTCTATGATCGGGAATAAATATATATACAGTATATATATATTATTGATACATTTTTAAATAAAACAGTAGGAATTTATCAAAAGACCATAATATAGGTTAAAAATCACCACTCCGCCACTCTGCACACTACAATAAAAACAACCCCCTTTTAAATAAACTTTTAGCAGTTCCGACATTAAAATTGAGCTTTGCTGAAACTTTTTGAAACACACATACCTAATTGCAAGCAAATACACAATAGTTTTTAGTCTCTAGGATCTACCTCTCGCAAGGTTGCACATTGCTCCCCAAGCAGCACATATATTTTTTTAATTACAATTTATTAGACAATTTATTGTTGTCCAACATTTTATTACCTAGGATATTACAATGCGCTAGTATCCACAGCTGTTGTATTCGGTATCCACTATATTTCAAGGTTCTCATATTATCCCACAAATTGTGGAGATTCTAGGGCGATTGAAGGAGCAATCACGAAATTTTCTGTTGAGTTGTGGGTTTTTACATAAAAAGCAGGCATGCATGATTGCTGTCAAATATTGTTGCAGGTTGTAGCTTTTCAGTAACAGTAACATACAATTAGCAAGAAACATTTATGGGATGTAGCACGATAATTGGCTGGGTAAGCATTAGAAAAAAGCGAGGCTGTATAATTTTCCGTCCCTGTTATTGCTTTAGTAAAAATCTATTATATCCAATGTTGGAGTGTGTGTTCTAATTAAACGAACAAAGTTTCGGGGTGCGCACCATTCAATGCAAATGAACTTGAACAATAAAAATGATTGCCCAATACTCAATTAGTGATATGATCCTTGTCTTTTAAATAAGTTACAAACACGAGAGATGCGTTCCCCACCAAGAGCTACATATAAACCTCATAAAAATATAAATATAAAAAATATATTCTTTGGCTAAACTAAACTTGTAATCATTTCCAAAACATTAAAAACAAAGTAATCATTATTTGCAATTGTTTGTTATTAAGAATTACTAATTTTATTTTTAAACTAAATTCTCCTTTATCTAATATATGGTATTTATTTGAAATAACGGGACATTAATATGATAACTTTAAAAATATTTTCAATAAAACCACTTGAACTTTGTAAATCCTATTATTATATTTTTTTGTTGAAGTGCTTTTTTAAATATTAAAGTAGCTCGTTAATAATTACCTACATATAATTAATTATCTTTTCAAACGAGCTTTATTAGGAAGAATAAGGAAAAGTTTTTATTCCACATAAATACCTAAATCAATGAATAATAGTTTCATAAATATGCCTTGCTAAACATAAAAGTTTAAAACCAACATTCAAACATTTTATTTAGCTTCTTTCTCCCATTGAGTACACAAATTCATATACATATAGATAATATACATACTTAAATAAAAATTAAGGCAACTGCTTTAGACACTCGCTGATAAATGAGAGCCCAGCAACTTTTTGTCGACATATCCGCACTTCCGGCATCTATTAGCCGACGACGACGCGACGACGTGGCTCTGTATGATAGAGCGTGCTCACTGTGCGAAAGTTATTATTGAAAGAAAACTTTTTTAATTAAAATAAATTGTTTCTGCGCGATATCCAGAAGATATCAAACGCGGACGACTAGCCCGTGTATATTATGTTATCAACATAACTGTTAAGAATGTTCATATACATATACCTATATGACACTATGTGTATATATACATATAGAACGTATAGTAAAATATATACAGGAATTGGGCTCGATCAAATGCGCGCCGGATTCCCTCAAGGCCATTTACACATTTTCAACATTGCGCGCAAAGCATTCTTATTACACGTAACTACAAAAATATGTATATCCTGTGTATGTATGTTCATTTTCCATCTACGTACATATATCTATATATCCGATGTATACATAGCATTAGTGTGGCTGTGTGTGTATGCGCAAAAGCTCAGTTCATACGATATTAAATCAGATTTATGCGCATGGCTGTTGAATACAATGTCATCAAACGTAATGTTGTGTGTGATATTCTTTACGGAAGTTATTTAATATTTACTGAACGTAGTACGTATAGTATTCACAAACACACACACACACATAACTATATATATATATATATATACATATAATATCACAATATGTCCTTGTGTTGTTAGCCTGCTACGCAACTCTATGTTTTTCTGGAATACCCTTACCAAATTCAGTATAATATATGTGTTGGCTTGTGTATAATGGAGCGTGTCGCGGCATGCTATTTAACAAAATTGATAGAACTGCGGATTTAAAAATAAATTGCAAAGAGAGGCTGGTGTTGTGGTGCGGGTACACATTGTGAGTACATGACTTTTTAAATTATTTAAAAAACATTTTCATATAGACTACAATTCTGGTACAAACTATTTAAAACATTTTACTTTATAGATGAATAAACTAAATTGCACAATGTATATCGAGATGTAGTTTATTGTAGAATTATTTTCCGAAAGGATTTAAATTACTTTCGAAATTATTTGTATACATATTGATTTTGAAATACTAACACAAATACACTGCCCTTTCCGTCCGGAAATGCTCTCAATGTTTATGTTTAAAACTTTTCTACACATAAACAATAAACAAAATTCACAGTTCATAGGAATTCATATATTATTTCAATTCTGCTTGGTACAAATTCATTTCTAACAGGAAAACACACACACATACGACAGAATAGGTACATATTTATATTTATACATGTATCACATAATATATATACCTCACATCGCTATAGTTTCACTGCAAGAACTTAATTCCTAATTAGATGCACATCAGAGCGTCGCGCCTACGATGAAAAGAAAGTGCACCCGAATCTATTAACAACTTTTACTCTCGAAATAACAAACTTTTTTAGAATTCAAGTATCTTTTTTCATATAATATTATATAACATAATGTATAATACAAAGATAAAAAATATATAAAATATTCCATGGTGCCTTTGAATGTATCAGAAGCATTTGCTTAATTAAAATTATGAAAAAGCTCTGAGTTAGCGTTCGCCAGTCGCGGCGTCTATATACCTATATAATTAGATTTACTTACATGGGAATTATCATAGAAAAATTTCGTGGTCTTTTATATGTATTATATATACACCAGTACATAGTATATGGTGCCTGTTTCAAATAAATGTACAAATGTATGAGCTTTGTCACTATATATATGGTATTTTGTATTTTTTGTGTTATATATACACACACACATATAT
>JANSTU010028300.1:0-26607 GCA_027564075.1 Bolitophila hybrida
ATATACATTATGTATATATATAAATAAAATATATAAATGCTGCACAATGCGCAGAATTCGTGAGAACATTTCTTCGTTTTCAATTTGTTAGCTGAATGAACGAAGAACAATGGGTGCATAGCAATTTGTATCGAATTATGTAATCAACTGCAAATAATCGATTGAAATATTCGGTATATATTATATGTATATATATTATATATTACATTTGCATATAATGTACATGTTACAATATTGATGTATATACAGGCACAATGTACATATCTGTTTTCACGGTACAAAAATCGTTTATTTATAGAAATTACTGTTTACAATGTTTACAAAATCTAAAACAAATCTTTAAAAAAAAAAAAAAGATTTTATATACTCTGAATTAAATTCTCTATATTAAACTATATTTTTTTAATTTACATCTTGCTGTGAAAGTCTTAAACTATTTTATGTAAGAGAATGTAACGAGGTATAGAGTGATCGGTTGTATTAAATAAAAATAAATATATAAATAATATTTGTAAATTTTGGTTAAGGAGAAAGAGTTGAAAACATGTTTGATGATAAAATAAGATTTGCGGCACCTTTTTGTGTGGTTTATGGACATTAAAGTTAGGGTGGTTTCAATTTATAGATTAACAGATTTTGAAATATTTGGAATTTGGCAAAAAACTTTTTTTTATTATCGAAACTTTTAAAGATCAGTAACATTGAGAAGATCTGAGAAGATACTATAGCCTGCACGGAAGCCAGATTGGTATTTATTGATAAGATACAATTCAGATACGTATGCATAAATTTGATTTTTCTTAATAATTTTGCAATTACTTTAGAAATAGCGAATCACTGACTTCCGTTTTGATAAGCAAAACAACATCCTCGCCGTCAGATGGAATGATAATTCAGAAAGTAACGTCAAAATCATGTAATCCTTGCTTCATTTCTTATTCAATTGGCCATTTTTTCAGGTGGTTACCATGATGTCCAACCATCTACGACTTTCGCCGATGACCCGAGCGAACAGATATGATCGTAAGGTTCGCAAAATTCAATCGACGTTAACACTTGGAAACTGCATCACCTTTGCCGAAAATATATAAAGCAGTCAGCGATGTGTCAATTTGATTTCCGAGTGCAAGTGGCTGAATGTTTGATGACGCCACTTTCAGTTCGCCGCCCACCTGGTGGGCTCCCCACTTCCAGTGCCGCTGCTCTATTGAATGCTCGGATGCATCATTTGGATCATGTGGTTGTGAAATTACCCCATCGCCGTCGATGTGGTCAATGCAGAGGCAAAACCGAATACGGTGGAAGAAGGGCAATGTCAATTTATATTCTAAATGTTTTCAACCATACAAAAACAATGATGCACCTAACAAGACCCAGTTTGCTAAGGCCAAATAGTGTATTTTCATCCATTGAACATTTGTAACTTAATATAATAACATAATTCTTTCATTTTCGACGTCAATATCCTTTCTTTTTTTGCCAAAAACATGTTATTTATAAATCAGCAGGCCAGGTAAGTCGAGATACTGCAGATGTTTTTGACTTTGTAAGATAGAAGGGGCCCCTGGCCAAAATTACAAACAGATAAGAAATTCGCGAAATTGAAAAAATCTTTTTTAAGTTCCATCCTTCTTCTACCGGAAAGAAAGGTAACTTAAAATCATGGGTATTTTTCTTTCTATCCGAGAGGGCGACAAAATCGAAATAGTACATTGTGTATTAATTTATCCACCACCAAATTATCGTACAATAGTGTATGTATCAATTTTTTTCTTTTCTTACAACAGCGTCAGATATACTCGTATTAATATTCGAGTGCGCCTCGTTGTCGTTGTTCTGTTTTGAAATCGCTGTTCTAGCTGATATATTTGCTGTCATTTTTTCTCGTTTTTTCATGTGTACGTTTGAGTGATTTTGTTACAATGGTTTAATATTTATTCAACTTATGACGATTTTGGAATATGTGCATCTAACATGTTGTCAACTCAACTCAAATACATGCAATATTTGTGTATAGTTCGCAAAATATCCGTGTTCCATATACTTTTTTTGACAAGATTTCATGAATAATGAAACATATTGGATTAAATATTGAATGAAATTAAAAAAATCATTTTATTATGCGATTATATTGGACTGAACACCAGACGTCAGCCACATCGAGCAAATGACAATGATCGTACGATTCGTACGAGTAGTACCAGGAGAAGGAATGTCGATTCAGGAGCATTTTGTTTGTTTCATACCAATAACGACACTATATATACATTAATAAAGTACGGAATACCATTAGAATACATGTGTGTTAAAGGTTACGACAATGGATAAAACATTAAAGGAAAAAATCTGGAGTAAAAAGAAGAATTTTATGTGCCATGCAGTAACCATTACCTCATTCTTGTTGTTAACGACGGTGCCAAGTCTTGTTTGAGTGCTGTCGACTATTTCAGTATTGTCAAGAAATTTACACATTATTCTCAGCCTTGACATATCGCTGGAGCATTTTAATAAAACATATTTTTCGCTCACAGTAAACCTCTAAAAGGAGACACGCTGGGAAAGTCGCATCAACGCACTCACGCCGTTCATTTGATACCAGCCAAGATGAGGAATTGGATGCAGTAGCACGAAATACTGCAATGGGTTTTGCAAAAAAATAAGTAGTTTTAAATGCTGTCTGATATCTTGGTACTCAATTCTTTGTAAAATCAAAATGGTAGATCTGAAAAGTGCTATGGAACTTATCAAAAGCGTCAACACCTCTACAAGGACGTCATTGAAAGCTTTTTCAAAGTCGACGAACATTGCGTACACCGGGGATCTCCTCTCTGTTGATTGTTCCATAACGATTGTTAGGGTATTCAAGTGGTCGATGCACGAATACCCTGTTCGGAACCCTGCTTGTTGGCGCCGCAGAGTTCTTTCGATATGGAACTGTACCCTCGCTAAAATAACCTTTGCCAGGATCTTGTAGACCTCTGTCAGCAGACATATACCCCTCCAGTTATCGCAGCTGCCAAAGTCACCTTTCTTGGGTAGCTTAAAGATTTTTCCTGACTTCCAAGCGTCAGGAATAGACTCGTCCTCCGATGCCTGTACTAATTGTCTGCTCCGGCTGCTTTGGGGCGGCTAGGCTGGCTGTGCTCGCCATGTCGACCAGCCTTGCTGCTACATCTGCTGCATCAGCCAGCCTGCTGACCTGTCTCCACTTGTCGCAACTTACGCTTATTTTTACGATACGGTGCACCACAGAGTAACGAGAACTGTGTTCTTGTTTTTGGCGCCTGAGCCTGGCGCATAACTAGCTGACTTTGATCTGTCGACGCTCTATAATGAGACGCAAGCACTCGTCTGAAACCCGGTGTTCCGTGCACCGACGACTTTATCCCCACTGCTGCGGAAAGCATTACAAATACTTTCCCATCTTCCAGACAGGCGTTGATTGCTGTTAACCTGAGCTGCCCTAGTCCGCAGTTCTCTGCAGAACCGTTACTGGACCTCAGGGATTTTTAGTATAGCAACTTCTAGGGAGTGTAGCAATCGATTGGATCGCCTTTGCACTACAGCTGCCGTTCGCAACCTGAGAGTGGCCACCATAAGGTGGTGGTGAGTAACAATAATGTCAGCGCGGGGAATGACGGCGAGAGTTACCAATAGTTCTTCATATAACTCTTGTTTTGACGTGAGGTCCGAACGCTCGGTAGGCGCGTATCATTAGACAAAATTGACGTTATTGTCTCAGCCTAACATCCAAACTAGCTTTGGATTGTCGAGATAGAGCGATCCCAACACCCTCTCGGCGTGTTATTTCATGACTGCTCTACCGGAGAATAAGATAACGTATCCGTCGGATCGGCAAGCTCACCAGAGGCATTTAGCCGAGTCTCGCTCAGTCCAAGAAAGTGCAGCTTGTACCGTCTCATCTCGACATCTCGTATCCGGTGTTTGTAGCCAAGGGTCGTCGTAGTTGTTCCAGTCCGCATCCGAGTAGTTGATTGTGTATTTAGACATACGACAATTTCGCTCTTCCATACGATCCGACCAAGTATTGCGGTATTTATTATGGGTCAAAATTGTACGCTCACCGAAAAAAAATTCACATCAAAAATAAAATAGAATCACTCCGAAAAAAAATATTGCTCACAAAAAAAAAATAACAGAAAATGCAAAAAAAAAATTGTGCATAATTCAAAAGTATTAAGTGTTGAAACGACCCACGACCCACTATTCCCAAATTTTGTTTTTCCTTAGCGCGATTCAAATGGTTTTGGGCATAGGGTACTATTTTCACCGAGCTTGGGTTCAATTTGGTAACTTTTACAGTTCACATTTAAATTAATTGGTAAATTTTTTTGAATTGTTACATGTGCAAAAATTAATTAGGCAGAGGGCGATTTTGATTATTGCGGTGTGCTTATTTGAATTTATGGGTAAGCATTTTATAATATTTTTTCGGTGGGAGATTGTGATTAATTTGGATTGCAAAATAAAATTATGTGTGCGCTAAATTCGTAGCCATTTATTATTACTTCTTATTGTTAGGTAAATACGACCTAATTTGTCTTCAATATAAATAAATAATAATAATAAATCATTTTTTTTTAGCCCATTCGACAAAAAACTGAACGTGTCGATCTGCAAATTTCTAACGCTTGTTTAGAGTTGCCCCATATGCACAGAATCGCTACCCAGAGGAGATGACGTCGCTACTCTGAATCTAGTAACTCTGATTTATCTTCTATCGGTCGTATCGCGAGATGATATAAACAGTTTATTAGGTATATGCGGTCAATTTGGTTTTGACACCACGCTTCAGATCCATTTATAACGACTGGTCGTATTGAAATTATTGAAGATCGGTACAATTTACATCTCAGACTACGGTCAAGTGTCCGCGACCAAAGAAGCTGTTAAGGAAATGCAAACTTTTATTCTCCGGAACCCGATTTTTTTATATTTTAGTACTAACTTAATTTTCTCTCTCATTAATGCTTCATTCGTAGCAAGCCTGTTATCGATATCGGTAGCAAGCTACTAAACTGACTCTATTCTGGTATCGTACCATCGGATAGGATTCTACGTGTAATTATTTTAATATTTCAATCCAACCGGCGTTAAGTGGATGGGTGCTACACATTTTTTGCCTGTTGTTTTCTGTCTCTATTTGCTTCTTGGAAAAACGTTATGCTTTAGCCTTCGATCGATCCTTCTTTTCTCCAGCAACTTCTCTAATCCCTCCCGAGCTAGCTGAGCATGCTCGCTCTTTCCTGATCGTAGATGAATTCGGGAATCTGGACCTGACTTCTCTCTATAATAATATAATATAATAACGGGACATTGATGTCATTAAATTTACACAACTCGCACTCTGCATAGAACAATAGGTGTATGATGGCGTTGATGATTTACAATTCCGAAAATATAATAACAAGATATATAAGGGCAACTTAAAATTTCTAACTTCCGGGTAAGCGTTTTGTTAGTTATAGATCATGACCTGAAAAATCGTGTGAACCGGAAATGGTCAATAAATCTATGTCCCACATGGGTTTAAAGAAATTTATGAGATGAGAATAAAAAAAACTAAATCAATTGAAATGTGTTTACAATTTATTTATGAATACAAATATTCTACTAACTAAGAATTATTGATCTTTGATAAATTTTGTTTTGTTAAATACCGAGTAAACAATACTAATCTCCTGGTTTAAAATGCTTGCTGCACAATGTATTCAAATACTCATACACACATCTAAATAAAGGATGTGTATTAGCAAATAAAATGTGTGCTGACACACACATACAAAAAATTGGTCTATATATGTATACTTTCTTGTATTGCATAACAAAGTATTAGTATTGGTGTTTTTTATGCATTGGTTATAATATCATTAGTAAAAACCCATATAACACAGAGATTCGTCCAAAGAATTGTAAACGCCATCGTTGCAAAAGGTCAAATGAAAAATTATAATTATAACAAAAATATGCTATTTTCAACATTTGAAGAAAAAAAACTGAACAATAATATTAATATTTAGCTAGAATGATGTTTGATTTTGCCATAAATGACTATTAATGGTAGGTACATATTAAATAGTATGCACCTACCTGGAAATATATCACACTTATTAGACATTTCGAATTGAGTTTCATCACAACGAGGCACAGCAGGTATGCATGTCACTCAATCGAGAACAATTTATTATATAAATAGTAAGTTAAGGTGTTGTTCAGTTCCATTCATTGAGCAAAACAGAAAATTATCAATGAAAAAATTACAAATTATATTATTCTGGTAGTTTTAGGATATATATATACGACTATACTCAAACACGTTATTCTTTTCTAGGTTTACGTTTTCTTGTGGTCTCCACTGCCGGTTCGGTACTGGCCTCTGGTACTTTTTCTGGTTCCTGCGCAATAAATAAATTAAAAAAATTGTATAATGGATCGCTTAATTGAATAAATTGCATTAGAACGCACTTCAGATCGGTCCTCAACTTTGGTATCCTCATCATCGTCATCTTGATCAGCCGATGACTCTGTGGGTTCGTCTAGATCAGACTTCTTATTCCTAGGACTAGTCCTTCGTTTCTGCTTATCTTCTCCACCAGAAATTTTAGCTTTTTGTTCTTGGACGAATTTCTCGTCATCATCGGCAAGCTGTTCGTCGGTCTTCTTTGTCGACAGATCAACTGGTCGATCCTATTTTTTTAAATAATAGCACATAATCAGTATGCACTTGTTTACAAACTAATTAAATAAACTAGCAAAGCATAATAAAGTTTACCTGGGTCGAAGACGAGCAGCAGTAATAAATAATGAAAGCCAATGGCAAGCCACCGGCAATAACGTATACTGCCCACAGAATTGGGTTCTCATTTGTGTAATTTACTATTCTATTCACAAATGTTTCCTGGGAAAAGAGAAAAGCATTTTTTGGGGGTTTAGCGTGTGCTTATTACTTGGATCTACGTAAATGAGGTTCAAATAGCGTTTGTTTCAACTATTGATTTAGGGTACTGCAGATACAAAATAAAAAACAACTTATATGCCACTAACGAGTGGTTTACCTCTCTGACTCTGCGCGACAAATACCAAATATAAATGACAACAGGTATTGAACAATAGAAAAAGTAAAGAGCCCACCAACCAGGTTTGTGGTTCATGTAGCGCATTGCTCGTTCCCACAAAGTAGTCTTATTGGTAAGTTATTTGAATAGTAAACATTTTAAATTCAATAAAAATAAAATTTAAAAAAAATATTAAATACTGAGTCTAATTGACGTTTGTTTTAAATACATTTTTCTACTTACAGCTTCTTTGTCGATCTGTTTGCGTTTAAGATCATAGGTTTGAGCAGCCCAGTCATCGGCGTAGTCTTCGCTTTCGGTAATAATAATATTGTCAAACAGAATATCACTCGACATGGACCACAGTTCCAAACCAATTGCAGACTAATATAATAATTATTTAAATAATCTAATAAAAAAAGGTAAATTTTAAACTTACAATCGTTGTCATTTTGAAGGGAGTAGCATCTTCAAAAAAGTCTGGATTAGGAATGCGCTTTGGTGCCCACTTGCCTTGGTAGTTTGGATTGTCGATCAAAGGTGCTCTCCATTTTCCCTTATAATTGGGATTGGCAATTAACGGAGCCATCCATAGGCCACAACCGACAGCCTTTTCGCAAATTGGATTTTCAACCAAAGGTGCTTCCCATTCTCCGTCGATTTCGTTGTCCCAGTCAGCTGGTTTAACGGCAGTGGGATCAGCAATCATAACTTCCTCATCATCCAACCAGTTGTCGGGTTTGCTGGTGCCAGCATCAGGAATTTGTGGTGGTGCATCCTCATCCCAGTCAGCTGGTTTAACGGAATCAGGATCAGCAATCTTTTCCCTTTCATCCCAGTTGGTTGGCTTAATATCCTTAGGATCATCGATTTCATTCGGAGGGTTAACGGACGGTGTAAAATCAGTTAACAATGAACCTTCGTTCACGATGCGATGATCAACCTTGATGGTGTAAGTGTTGTCCGGTCGTAGAATCAATGTGTACAAATGTGGTTGCTTGTCCTTAAATGGCTCTTCAATACGCTCCCTGTTAGAGAATACACATAAATTAGGCTCTTTTTGAGTTAATCCAATTACGGTTTCAATTGAAAACAGTAGGTGAATACCATATTATATCGTATGACGAAATACTCACTTTGGCTTGCGGCAATGTTTTTCACTTATTGTTCCGTTAAGCGGATTAACGTGACGGAAAATGAAATGAAGCTTGATGTCGTTTCCACATTTGTCCGGACCGAACATAATCGTGTAAGGCGTTTTATCGTTAAACTAGAACAACCAATGAAATACAATAAGAAAAATAATATTTTTTTCTTGTTAAAGCATACCTGTTTTAAGTCTGTTGTATCTTTACCGGATGACAGTAGCTTAATATAGGATCCACCACATTCTTGACCCTCCTATATTAGAAAAAAACATATTTAGACACATACTTCTATATTAAATATTAAAATATACCTGTAACTGCACTTCGTATTGTAACACAAATGGTTTATCGGAAAACACAAAAGGTTTAATAAGACGTGATGAAATGGCAGCATGTTTAGCTTTGCTTTTGAGTACCAGACCCAAATCGTTATTGAGAACAGATTTTTGTGGACTCTCAACAGCCCAGACACCATCGTATTTGGCAATTTCCTCTGAGGTATCGTCTTTCTTTGTCTCAGACTTAACCCATTTAGTAGAGAACTTGTCCAAATCATCAAAGTGCTCAGCAAAATAGAACTGACCGGGAGCAGCGTATGGACTTTGATAGTTAACTGTCTCGTCTGGTGGTGCAATTGTCTGCAATGTATATTATTAAAATCCGAAAAAAAAAATATGTATACAATAAAAATATTACTTCTTCATCATGATTTGGTACTTCTTGCTCAACGGCAATCGTAGATGCTGCCATCAGTACGATGCACACACTAAGTGCACATAATCTCATCATTTCTGTAAATAACATAATATATTACATAAGTTAAAAACATGTAATGAAATGAACTATTGATTACAAATTACATGAACATATATTTAGGATAATGGATTAAATTACAGAAACAAGTGATTCTCATTAAAAATGGTGGTTTGCGACAAGTCTTATTATTGATTTTTCCAGATATCCCAAACAAACAGAATTACATAAAATCTGTAGAAACAATGTAAAGCTAAACAATCTCGCAGAGCTTTAAAAAAAGTTAATTAAATTCAATTAAACTTAATTTATCCATTTCCTGGCGATTGGACTTGTTTTAAACATAAACACGCTAAAAACTAGGGTGAAATCAATGTGTAGGAGAACAAAATGCAAAAGTCGTTGACACCAAAAAAAAAAAACACTGTGTCAACAATACTGCGATAGCACATGATTACGCCGACAAACGATAGAGATCAAAAAACTTCCAGAAGAAGGTACACGTACTCGATACTCGTACATTAACACTGAACAGCCACTTATCTCATCGCTTATTCGGTCATAAAGCGTGCCGACGCAATTCTGAGGAGTAAACATATTTTTTTTTTGGTACGCACCAATCGACGTGTAACATAATCAGTACAATCCAATTACACAAATAATGGTCAATATAATAGTATTTTATTGCATTTTGTTGGTTTCATATGTATGGAATGGAGGCGGAGCCCTACCCTCAATTGCAATGTGAAAATTTCACGGAATTTCTTGTGAAATTTAACTAAATAATTCGATTGTCTATTTTATTATTACCTGCGCAATTGTTTTAGATCCGCAAAAACAATTAAATTGTAGTTACAGCTATCCTTGAACCGTACAAACGTATCAGAAACTAATTTAATAAACAATTTTTCTGCCGGTTGTACGCACCATTAAAACCAAAAATACACTGATACTTGAAAGACTGAGCAGTGAGCATTGAAAACTCAATTCATGTTTCAAAAAGAGATATGAAAAATGAAATATATTTATATGACGATGTGCTTGTGTATGTGAGAACGTGTATTGTCATAAATTAAAAGTGAGATAAACCACTTTTATGTCGGACGGGCGTTTTATAGTGGAATGGCGTTGTTGCTACGTGGTCATTTTTCTGACAATTTATTAAAAAATAAATATAAAATAATACAAAAATATACCATAAATAAAATAGGCGACAGATAAACATAGTTATGTTTTTATAATTTTGCTTCAATAAACATGTTTGCACTTGATCATTTTTAGAAATGAATGCAACAAAAGTATTTTATTTTTTATCCCGTTATCGAATGATTGTCCTTTTAAAAACTGTTTTTTTTGGGATGGGAAGAATTAATTAGAATTCAATAAAAATGTGTTATAGTTTTAATCATATTTTAAAAAACTTTTTTTTTTTTTTTTAAATAATTTTATTCAAAAATGACAAAGTTTTACGCACAGTTTTACGTCTGTTGAATGATGAAAGTATAGTTTTATAGCATATACATATACAAATGAACAAATACATATTTTGTGCATGCACTGTAGAACAATAAAATAGAATACATATTTTTTTCGACAGTCATTTGTACGAATGTCGGATAGATGAAAGTAAACACACGTTTTTCAAACAAAACAAAACATGATTTATATTTTGTTTGTACGAAATTCTCTGGTACGTCCAAATGATTTTGTAAGAATCATACTTTCAACTTTTACAATAAACGGTTCTTTACTTTTTAAGTAACACTGCGCCTTCAAGAGACATTAAAAATGTCCGAGTCCTAACACTTTTGATATCTGCAAACGTCTAAAAAAGTTCAACATGGAAATACGATGGGAAAACGTACTCAAAATGTTTGCCTAACATATTTTGACATCGAGGTGTTTTGATATTTTTATTTATGTGTGAATGGAGAATGACTATTAATAATGTAAGAAATGTCAAAAAAAAAGTCGGTTGCTAAAATTAATTTAAAGTGTCACAAAATAAATAATGAATATTTCTCTTAACATAAATTATGTTATGACATTTTATGGTATGATATAAAAAAGTCACGTTCAGTGTTATACTTCCCGTAAATGTGAATGTGTAATTTTGAGAAAAAACATATTTTGACATCAAAGTATTTTGATATTTTTATTTATATGTGAATGGAGAATGACTATTAATAATGATAATAATGATATGTCAAAAAAAGTCGGCTGCCAGACATTAAAAGTGTCACAAAATAAATAAAGAAAATGTCTTGACATAATTTATGTTGAATGAAATAAAAAAGTCACGTGTAGTGTTATTCTTGCCGTAAATGTGAAAAAAATTTGAGAATACCGCTTGCAGCAGTGTTTTAAGAGCCTTTTTTCTTTCGTCGATTCAGTCGTAATTGAAGCTTTGCGTGTCTACTACAATTCCTGCCTCGTTTATGACCGTGGCTCGCCACATAATCATATTCGAATCTTTGAACCTAATGTCAAAACGAACAACAAAAGAAGAATTATTTTATCTATTAAGTATTTTTTGCAATATATATCTAGTCTTGCATTGTGCAAAAATCCAGCACACAACCCTAAAATAATGTTTATATTAGATAAGAATGGATACATGAGCTAATTCTCGATATCGATTATCGAATATAGATATTCTATTCGCACAGATTTTTAGTATAAATAATATTAAAGCGAATATGACAGCAGCAAACCAATTAAAATTTTAGTCAACAAAAGCTATTTACAAATAAACACTCAATTTTTGCACAAAATAAAATCGCCTGGAAAACTGAACATTACTGTTACTACGTCATGTGTAGTAAGAACGACCTGCTTAATTTAAATTATCAATAACATAAGAAAACTCTGTTAAAATGTGTATTACTGGAATGGCCAATTTTTGCATGCGATGGCAAGTTTTCATACGTCCGGTCTTAATAGGTGTATATATACTATTACTCCTAATAGTGGTTCCCCTTTTAATCGTAAACTCGGTCAAAGATGGTTTCTCGCGCAAAGATCAACTTATTCTGATCGGAGGCTTGTGCGTGACTTTAACGATTCCACTTTCATGTTGGCATATTGTTCAGCATATTATTCACTACACAAGACCTATTCTACAGAAACACATTATCCGAATATTGTGGATGGTTCCGATCTATGCTATGAATGCAGTGAGTATTTGTTATATATATATATATATATAAATGCATAATAAACAATTTCTCTTTTGCATAGTGGCTGGGTCTTATCTTTCCTGAACATTCAATTTACATAGACAGTGTCCGCGAGATCTACGAAGCATATGTTATCTATAATTTCATGCGCTATTTGCTAAACTATTTGAATCTCGAAATGGATTTGGAAGCTACGCTTGAACTGAAACCTCCAATCACACACATATTCCCACTTTGTTGGTTGCCTCCGATTACATTGGGCAGAGATTTTGTTCACAATTGCAAGCACAGAATATTACAGTATGCCGTATTGAGGCCCATACTTACATTTATTTCGATGTAAGTTACAAAATGAATTTAAAAAGAAAATGTTTCAATTGTATCATTTTTTCAGAATCTGTGAAATATTCGGAGATTACGGAGAAGGTAGTCTGTCGTTCGATGTTGCGTTCCCGTACATAATGATCATAAATAATTTATCGCAAGCAACTGCGATGTACTGTCTGGCTTTGTTCTTTAAAGCAACCAAGGTAAAAGATTAATATACTGACCATTGAATGTATAAGTATAATATACATTTTTAGGTTGAACTGAAGCCAATGAAACCATTACCAAAGTTTTTGTGCATAAAAGCCGTGATTTTCTTCTCGTTTTTGTAAGTTCATCACTTTTTTTTATTATTACCATGAGTATTTTTTAATGATTTGTTTTTTAGTCAATCGGTGGTCATTAATATCCTTGTGTACAAAGGATACATTAAAAATATCTTCGGTTCGGAAGAAGGAAGTGACTACAAGATTTTGTCATCAAAGCTGCAGGATTTCCTGATATGTATTGAGATGTTTATAGCAGCCATAGCCCACAAGTACAGTTTCCCACATTATCCATTCCATATAAACATTCCACTCTGTGGTTATGAGTCACGCAACGTGATAAATGCTTTCGTGGCGATGTGGGATGTATCGGATGTTAGGCAAGATATTTCTGATCATATCCACGTTTTGAGCGGTTCGTTTAGTCGTAGAATACAAGGTCGCAACTCGTATATTTCGCCGCGTGGTTCCAATGCAGAAGCTGATCAGCTTATACCCACAGGCAGTGATCGTTTGTTTTATCAAAGTGGATATGAAAGTAATGCCAGTATCAATGCTACCAAAGTAAACAAATACAATAACAGTTACGGTGCTTTTGAAGGTGTCAATCAACAAAAGGATGGAATTGCAATAATTAAGCAACCCGCAGATAAACAGTATTCCCCAAATTACGGAGCACCAAGAACTAGCAATTATTTTGAACCAACTTCGTCTACATCTTCGTCACAGAAAAACGATAAATCCACAAGCGATAATACAAAGAGTGATACGTTTACCGAGCTACCCACTGGATCTGTGGCTATTCTCAAAAAATCAGATAGTAATGCCAGTGATTGGCTGAGTACACCGACTGACGAGATGATCGGCATCGATGTAAAAGGTTTAGAGAAAGATCTATTACATTTTAATCCACGAACTTGAAGGGATTTCTATGACATGATAAATGCATAAGTCTGAATACTAAAAATAATAATAAAAAACAGATGCTATTAATAAATAGAAGAATTATTTCCGAACAATATATACATACATATATGTATATTTCCAAAGATGTGCTATTGAACTCATTGGCTTAGAATTATTATTTGTATAAAAATTGCAATATTATCTAGATACAAAATTGATTTTTTATTCTATTTGTTTCCATTAGCATAAATTGATAGACAAAATCATCCCCAGTCATTAATCGTCGAGTGTATGGCATTTCCATAGGCATATCAGTCTTAACACTTATTTTAACACCGACGACACTATTTATATACTTCTCTTCAAAGAAGAGCTATCCCGAATCGCCTATTTGTGTATATTATAGCCAAAAACTTTATTTAACAATGTATTTTCTCATATAATATAATATAATTATAGCTTTTTGTATAATAGTATTAAATGTTTGCTTTTTACATAACTTTTTGACTTATCACTCAATATAGAGTTAATCGATTTATTCTGTTGAGCTGAATTGATTTTATATCATGGCAACATAGCGCTATATAATGTTACCTCGATAGCCTGTTTTCCAGCCAATACACCGTTCGTCTCCAGTGCATACCAAATAGAGGACATGAACAGTAAATAAGCCAGTACAACTGAAAATGCAATTTTAAAAATACACAGTGGAATGTGCATACCATACGTTGGATAGAATTCGGCCATAAAAAGACAAACTATTATTGCTAGGGCTACATAGAAATAATTGTACCGCTGCAATCGAAGATCCGACAATTTGTCATTACAAATGCTAATGCATTGTTTTAGGGCAGTAATTTTTTCATCGCGGGCATCGTTTTCCAATTTAATATCTTCTGTGGATTGAATAGATGTTACTCGTATGCGTGAGGACACAGCTTCATGATCAGAAAAACTAATATTATAATCGGGTATTTGTGATGCTAATGGTAATTTGTAGTACATAACATTACTCTGCAAATAAATCTTACATTTACAAATATTCGGAAAAATATTTTTTTTCTTACCTCATAATTTTGACCGGATCGATAAAGAATATAGTCAATACGTTTTCCGTTCAGAGCTGATATCGTTTTTGAGGTATAAGTGTTATTCTTATTTTCATTTGTTGCAATAGGTCCTAGTTTTTCATTGTATGTTTCACTTAGTTTTGCAGTGGATACCAATATTCGATAAGCAAGATCTCCCGATTCTATGTTCAGGTCACCGGCAAGTATTTGCAAAACTGAATCTCCCCTAGTGGTTTCAATGAATTGAGCTGTGTCAAAGGCCTGTATTGTACGATGGGCCTTATAGTCATCAGCTTCGTGGTCATATTCTGCGTGCAACTGTTAAAATTGTCATTTTATCTTTAAAATAATCTTTTAACGAAATATCCGTGTTCCTTACGTGAGCAATGTAAACATTAACAAAGTGATTGTCTACTCGAATCTTGCACAATCCAACACCTTTTCCACCGAACCAGTCACCATGCTGAATACGATGCACATAACCATTAACCGGCCATACATGAAAGAACGTCGAAACAATAGGATACTTGGACAGAATGCACAAACCAGATCCCATAACACCACTAAAAATTAATTTGAATACAAAATTTTGATTTATATGGTCTATTAAAATATACCTATGAAAATAATGAGCGTACGGTAGCACATCCTTGGTGAATTCTTTCAAATAGTCAAAATCATACGTAGACCATACCTCCTGCAGCGAAACAATATCATATTCACCTTTGGCCAGTTCCTTACCAATGGCACGAACTCGAAGCTCACGATCTTTCGAGACAATAGGTATGCCCCTGTTAATTTTAATTTTAAAAAAGTTATAATTTTTATACTTTATTTACTTACCAAATATTTAACGTTAATATGCTTAGCTCTAGAAACATAGTAATTGTATTACAGATTACATTAAATAAATAATACACATTTTTGTTAGGAATATACTTTAACAAACATTCAATGTTAAATGTTTATCTAAATTGAATTCTAAATAAGAAAAAACAATAATCAAAACAAAGAAAAATACGTCAAATTGATTTAAAATCACCCGTGCTGTCATCTATGATTATTTCCGGTATACCACACCTAAAGCTAAATCATTTGTTATGGTAATGCAGATTTTTGTTTCCAATTGGGCATCCAATTCTAAACGTCACGTAGACATTTTATTTTCAAAGTATAATATGCATCTTTTGCATAAAATATAGAGATAAAAAGGCATTTATAAATACTGTTTAAATCAATTTCTAAAATCTGTGCATACATAATAAAACTAGTTAATATTACTTCTACCGCTTTTATAAATATAATTTGGCCGCGCTTATAACGTATCGATTTCGATTATCGGGATCGAAAATCGAATACATTAAATATCGAACAAGAGGCTTGTGAAATTATTTAAAAATACATTTAAAAATAAAATCATGGATATGTCTAATGATAACGATCAGATATTTGAAACTGAAAGTGAAAATCAGAACTTTACACAGATAATATGTCCGTCATCTATGCGAAGCTGCTACTGGAAGTTTTTTGGTTTTCCTGCCAATGATGCAGGCAATATAATTACACGTAAAAAGATAATTTGCAGCCTTTGCAATGCAGCCATAGCCTACAACAAAAACACAACGAATTTGCGCGCGCATCTGTGTTCCAGACATCCGTCGTATGCGAATAAATTTCTTACGAGAGCAGCGGTTCAAAAGTCCAAACTAACGTATGTAGGTTCTACTCTCCATCCACAAGTAATCACGCAGCAAACTCCAAGGAAGACTAACAATCAGACGCAGAAGACAGTAGTTGAGTACGAAGATTACATCGAAACTGTATCGGAATCTGAAATGATCGAAGATCAAAAGCAAGAATTCATCGAGGCTGATAACCACCAATTTGAATCCGTTGACGTAGAGTATTTAATAGCATCTGCAGACGACAATTACGAGGAAATTGATAACGGAAATTTAGTCATGGAACCAAAGTCACAAATAAAAATTATACAGACACCATGTATAAAACCTAATGGTCTTGTGAATCTGAAGGATAATATCTGCAATATGATAATTACAGATTTACTACCAATGCATATAGTGGACGGAGATGGCTTTCAAAATTTTCTTAAGTCATCTTTTCAACAAGTCGATGTACCAAACTATGCCGAAGTAAGTATATGATTTTTTTGTTTTAATTTTTATACCTAAAATATTTAAATTCTAGGTAGAAAGAGACATACTTCAACAGTACAAAAGCCAGTATGACGAAACGATGATATCCATTCATAGAAAAATTAAAGATCAATATTTTTCATTGTCGTTTGATAGATTTATCAATTTTGAACAAAAGACATTCGTTACTGTGAATGTAATGTACACAGAACAGCAAGATGACAAGACTGAGTTAAGGGCCGAAACTTTTTGCACCATAAACATAATCCAGACAAACTGGGCAAATGTATTCGCTTCATTCGACATGAATTTCTGCAGTGCAGCTATATTGAACTTTTATTCGGACGGTGAAGATAGTAATTTGCTTTACGATTATCTGCACATGATGAAAATTCCACAAATTATGTGTTTTGAGAGTGTCATAGCACGTGCAGTTAATCGCTGTTTTGCTGAGACTACTGCTAGTAGCCTAATACAAAAATCGATTGAATTCTACGAAGAGCATATAGAGATACTCAGTAGTTTCGGTTTACAAGCACCGAAGGTCCATGAGAACTTCTGGTTGACAAAATATGCATTCCTTGACCATTTTCAGGAGATGTGTACGAAAACATTTGTTACGTTCGACGATGATCTGACCAATTTACATTCGAAAGTGAAGACCGTTGTGGACTGTTTGACGCCGCTGAAGGTACTTGTTGTTTAGCTATGGAATTTATAATGATTGCCGAAAATCGTAGATTGCCCTTGAATCTCTAGAGGATCAACTGTCTCTATCGTCGCTTATGAAACCGTTGACAAAACGACTTCTTGATTTTACCTTTAACTTTCAAGACGAAGATACGGTTTTGGAAGTTGAAATTAAAGAAATCTTACAAGAAGATTTCAAAAACAAGTGAGTATCTACAAAAAAATGTATTTAATCGAGTGTATAAAATATTCTATCTTGCAGCATAATGCTAAATAAATTCCTGTCAATGGCCACATTCATGGACCCTAGATTCCAGATGTTTACGGAAAAAGAAGAAATGGCTGCTATTAAATTAGAACTTGCACAAATTTGCCGTATCGACATCGAAACTCCTGTTCCTTTGGCCAATATAAAATTAGAGGAATCTAAGGTCGAAGTAACGCGAAAATCAGGTAATCTTTCCAATTTTGTATTCTATTAATTGAAATAACTGACAGAAATTATTGTTTTTTTTTTAAGGTTTAAACAAATTGTTTGGCAATTCGAACACAAAACCAGCAGCACAACACAAAAATCGTTTCGAAGTAGAACTAAACGGCTATGTGTCAGACGCAACCGCAACCTTTGAACAGTGTCCGTTACAGTGGTGGTCGGATGTTGGACTCTTGTATCCTCGTCTCAAAGTAGCATCGCAAATGTACAATTGCGTGCCGGCCACAGTGCAATATAACAATAAATCCTTGAACAAGTATATAATGTTCTTTCAAAACCGAAGTATGCTTTCTGCTGAAAATTTGGAAGCCATGCTGTGGTTAAACTTAAAAAAAAGTTTAAATTAGATTAAATATGAGAAATTAATTATGTTAAAATGTGTTCAATAAATTGAAATACAGCAAATATTATTATGTATATTTTCTTTTCAAAATATTTATTAAATTACTACTTCAACAAGTTCTATATAATGTTGTATATTGTATAATATATATTATGTATATAGAAATACACGTTCATAAATTTTACATTCAGCAAATATTACTTCATTAAACAAAGAATAACAAATACGCCAGAATCATTGTGGGTACAGCAAATGGAAATGTCTTCAAACATAATATACTCGTTAAAAAAATGTCTCAAAATATTAATAGTATTAGTTGTTTTTCTTTTGATTTTACTGTTATTAAATTTAATTCTAAATATACATATTATATTTTATATAACATCAGTATAACAGTGTACATACATTTATATATATATTATTTTAAATTCATTTACTTTATGCAATTAAAAACTGAACATTGTGACAATTTTTTTTTGTTTGTATTTACTTTGGTCTCTCTGAATGTTGAATGTCTTGCTAAATTACATTAAATTCTGTGGTCCGTGGAACTGACCTAAAATTCCATAAAACAGTGAGAGTTGCGGTGGTCTGAAGGTACACAGAATTAAACTGTTTTTTTTTTCATTGTGTACATTATAATATAAATGATTTATAATACATTTAAGAGTGTTTTTTATATGCCATAGTTCGAATGATTTTAAATGACAACAAAGACTTCTTTATTATTGTGGATATATTTTACAAATAAATATAATATATGTATATGCAAATGTAACTGTGTGTGTGTGAGGAGTTGTATGTGTGTGTGATTAAAATTAATAATTAGTTTACTTTGTTATAATGTGTAACTAAATTAGCAAATTTGAAATTTGCCATGTTCCCCTGCATGCAACAAACAGGAAATAAGCTGCAAGTATATTATTGGCTAATTTGAAGATATTATATTTTTTGTGGTTGTCCTTAACCCGTTTGCTTACTACGAAACTATAGTATCGTATTGTGCATTTCCGGGAAATGTCTCTGATGTAATATATTTATACTAAAATTCTAGAATTTGTGATACAGGGTTTTTGATTTCGTTTGCGATCGGTGCAGTTGGCTTACGCGGGAACATTATCCACGTAATTGGCCGGATACAGGCCAACTTTTCCGTTTTTCCGCCCTTTGCACCAACCTTGTTCGTCCTCGTCTTCGAGTTTTTCGAAAATTTCACCTTGAAATTAAAGTAAAACAATTATTATTATGTGTTTTTATTGAAAGGTAGCTCTTCTATTTAAAATTATTTGTTTGCTTACCTTGCTTAAAGGTGAGTTCATCACTTTCAGCACCATCGTAATCGTATAAAGCTTTGACTGGAACACCTGGCTCGCCGTTATCAATTAAAATATTTTCACTGTCACCTTCGTCCCATTCCTCCTCATCAAAGGGATTTGGTTCCGATTTGCTAGTTCCATTGCTGTCGAAAAAACATATTTATTAAATAATTTTAGTCATATTATATATTTATATCTTACGTAATCGTTGAAGCTCGGTTATTCGTTGGTGGTGAAATATTCAAGGAGGGTGCCGTATCGGACTTTGGTGATTCGCTGTTCACTCTAGACGTGCTCTTTGCCGTTATCGTAGCCGACGAACGGTTGACACTGTTTCGATTGTTTGACGGCGGTGGATATTCCTAAAAACCGATAATTATTATTCAATACAAAAAAAACCTAATCGAGATACTGGCGTTCTCAAGTATCTCTAGAAGCAAAACACACACAAACAATAATATGTGAAAGAACAAAAAAAAAACATTGTGTTATTAATTGGACAGTATAAAAAATAAATAAAAAAAGTTCATGCATACAGGCAATTCTTCGCCAACGGGTCGTTGATGAATAAGCGTTATCGGGGCAGCCGGCAGTGCCTCTTTGGATTTATTTCCCTTGGCAATGTCACGAAACTCTTCGGTGTACTCCTAGATTGTTACCGGGCAGAGAAAAAGAAATAAAAAATCAACACAATCAACACAGAACAAGACACAAGTCAACAAAAAAAAGAGTAAAAAAACATTCTGGATGTTAGTCAAATTGATCTTACCACGAACGACGGCCAATTCATGGCCATGTTCACACCGTGATTGTTCGACCACCATTTCAAGTCCTTCAGATGATCGGAATTGTTGATTGTGTGATAGAACTCTTCGTAGATTTGAGGTAAACTATAAAAGCGTACAATTATATTAGGACCGAACTTAAGAGTTATCTATTTTTTTTTTAAATTATAATTTACTTCGGATCCTGTGACACATTCAAGCTCTTATGTATCGAGAAAAGGACCTCTTTGAAGAATCGCAATCGGGTCTCTTCCATTTCTTGGCACTTGATGAATACTGACGTCATATCTTCCATATAGATTGGATTGTATTTGTTGATTTCCTGCAGCGACTGTTCATATTTTTCTCGCGATTTCTGCACTTCGTCCTTGGTTTTTTGCACGCGATCCTGCATCTTTTTAATCTAAAATAATATATAAATAACCATAGATTAGGCACAGCCCTATCAAATAAATCAATTAGAATTCTACATTATTCAAAAACACACATGCAATTCATTTTAAACAGGCTGTATGGACAGCCATATATTCGTTTTATTATACATAATTTAGATACATTAAATTTCACACAGAGCATCAATCTCACACAGATGTCACGGAATAATGCATTCAAGTGCAAGTGCATCTGACATACAAATGCGGTAAGTGCTATTTATCAGAACAGAGAACATATAACACAACAACTACGCAGCCAACACACAAATTGACCTTCACCTACAAGGAGATAAAAAACAAATTCATTTGATTTGATTTTTCAAGCGTGCCAGTATATAATTTAAAACAAGCTCCAATGATATAATATTGTCATTCAGATTAGATAAAATAGGAGTTGCAATGCAGAAATACAAATACATAGTTGATCTTAAATCATTAAACTTTCTTTAAAAAAAGCCACCAGAGCGTCGCGCAGAATTGACCCAGATGAGACAGACAATGGTGTGTAGGCAGTTGCGTGTTAGGGTTTAGTTTTGACATTAGATTATTAAAAGTTTTAATTAAAGTAAACATGCACGATTGTAATGTTCATATTAAATGTTCATTTATTTCAAGAGCACTTTTTATTAATACTATGTCTTGTCTCTTAGTAAAATCACTGTTTATATTTTTGTTTTTTATTGTATCTATGTTTAGACAAGAGCGAGAACAACCAACATACAGAAAACATTTTACAACTTATTTACTTTTTTATGGTTTTTGTTTTAGACCGTTAATGCATGAATTTATTAAAAAAAATATGTCTAATCTAGTTTTGAAATGCACTTTATTGGGCAGAGTATCATAAATTGCAAAGGTATAACATATTCTGGCTGATCATTTTTTTAAAATTCCGCAGCACCATTTTAAGGTGTTTTTATTTTTGACCCAAATTTTAGAAAAATGCAACTTAAAAAGAGTACATGACCTTTTTACCCCTAAATTTGATCCTTTTTTTAACTAAATCATCTTGTACAATAAACGCACGTACAAATATTGTTAAATGACAATATTTTTGCAATGTTAAAATATAGTACGTTGGATTTTTAAAATATTTTGCATTATTGTCCCGTATTTCAAAACAATAACCTATTTCAGAAATAGGCTATTATTAGCAAGAGGAACCTACTGATTTAAAGTGCTACATTCGAAAAACACACGGCCGGGATTGAACCGGGGACCTCCCATAAGCCAATCCTGATATAGGTGGTTAAAAGTGGTTGATCTACTTGGTATGTTCCAACAAACTTAGCAGAAAATGGAATAGAATACTTTAAAAAATAAAGAGCAGGCTTTTTAAACATTTTGAAATAAACATAAAATAAGTATCGGATAAAAATGTCTGTTGAACTCAGACTTGTTTTATAAATTTTAGTTTTTACGTGGAAATTGATTATTGAATTAAAGTTTATTGAAAAATAGAATTTAGAGACCAAATGATTATTTTAGATACATTTATTATGTTATTTTTTCACTATATTCATGATAAAAAAGCTTATAACAAAAACTAATTTCACACAAACACACACATACACTGTTAAAAACTCACACTAACTAAATACATTTATATATAGCAGTATATAAAAGAAACACTGACATTTACCTGGTCAGGCGATAGCGAACTATCTGCGTTTGCGTTTCGTTCTTGGTTCGTGGCGGATTTTTCAGTCTTGCAGGATGCGTGGTAGTCAGCCTTGGACTTTTCCACCTTGGCCAAATGCTTGCCCCACGGTTTCTGTGCCTTCTTGAACATGTCCTCCATTTCTTTGCGCTCTTTGATTTGCATCATAGTCTATAATACAAAGAATTAGAAATTTACATATATTTATAATAATCATTTTATGTACCTTGTGATAGTTATCTTTCTGCCATGTCTTGATCTGTTGCATGTCACCGGCACACAGATTTTCCTTCACTTTTAAGTGCACGTCCGACAGTCGCTCAGCTTCTGTCAGGATGCCTTTCCAGGCTGCCTCCATTGTTCCATATTCTGGTCCTGGAAATATACACATACATAAGAATTATAAAGAGACATTCAGTCATGAAGAGCCACATGCAATTTTGCGTAAGTATGCTAAAAATATTTATTTGGGTCACCGCACTTTATGCATATGTCAGTATGTGTGTATGTTAGTGTGTGTTAACAAACAAGCTTGTCATTTCATTTTTGTCATTGTAGTTCATACACTCCATTCTTTTCGCGATAATCGATAAGTACACGAAGGAATTGTACATACAAAATATACTGTGAGTGAGTGACATTAAATGTCGGCTTTAAAACTTGAAACTTTAGAATACACACTATTTGAATATAATATATAATTGACAATCATTGATTTACATGAAATTAGTAGAGTCCATTGGAATATATGAGTCATATATTTTATATTAAAAATAAACAATTACGACATTTCATTAATGCACTTGCGAAAATGCAAAACTAATATAATAAATTGAGAATGCACATCAATTAAGATGATAATGCAAGCGCAAAAATATACTATATAATATTAATTATCTGCTGTTACGCTACATACACTTACACATCAGTTTATATGTGAATGTGCAACATACAATATAAATAAATATAAGAGGAAATATTATATTCAATTGGTAAAGTATCTATTTTTAGAAAAGTTCGTGGAGGCATCAGGCAAGAGGCGCTGATGTTAAGTACAAACAAAATGTATTTTTAAATATGATGTTTTATTTAACCGGCATTCTTTAGAAGGTCAATACTAGTGAGCGCACTTGAAAAATAAAGAGAATACAAATCACGGTGGCACAAGAAAATACTGAACGGAACGCGTTCTTGATTCAGTCATAATTGTAATCATTTTACTATTTTTTTTAGCTGATTCATTGATTTTGCGCTAAACCAAAAAATTATGTTTAGAACCAGAATAAAATAGAAATAATTAAAATGCTTACTTATGAAGAATTCTATTCAACGATTTTAATGATCTAATTTACTTTTATTTGAATAAACTGAATCTTCATTTACAATTTTTTGCTATTTATATATTTACAAAGTAATATTGTATGTAATAAAGTATCACATATCTCAAAACTTTTTTTAAATATTCATCAAACAGGAAACTCTTATTCTGATTATAAATACGAATCTAGTGCATAGTTCGATCGAAATTGACACATTAACATATCTTTTAAAACACGAATATATCATGAAACCGCTCTATAAAGCTTTTCAGAGGAGGCCCAGACTATCTAAAATTGGGCGTCAAAAATTTATTACTTTATGGTCTTACCTTTCTCAATAAGATCACTCCATTTCTTGGACCACGTTCTCAAATTCTTAGCATAGGCCTTTTCAATTTCAGCTCGCTCTTGTATGAGTGTTTGCAGGTCTGTACAAAGTCTACAATAAAAAAACATTTAAATTTAAATGACGATGATAAAAAATAAGATTCGAGCACATACCTGTAACCATCCTCTATTCGCTTTGTGGTTCGTTTAAAGTTGCCCGGCTCCCAGAACGAGTCGCTTCCAGCCTGCAGAAGCTGATCATCGCTGTGGTGTGACATCTTTGTGATCAATTGTAAAAAATATAATTTCACCGATAGTCTTTAATCAGCTCATCTACCGCACGCACAAAGTCCGGTAGGCTAATAAAATGAGTCTGAAAACAAAAATAAAATTCAATATTAGGAATTATATTAATTTTGGTAATGTGTTATTTTATTAAATCACATATCGCAATACGAATGTACATATAAAAAGTTGCACACACATACAATCAAACAATTTGTGCAAACACGGTGTATTTACATATCCTATCGTATATGTATATTGTATACGCTCTTGTGAGCACACTACTGACTGGAATGCAATGTATTTTCAATCTAACCGAGAGCTGAAAACATTAAATATTTGCACGTAGTGATAACGAAATGTACCTATACAATAGTGTATACATATATGTATATGTATAATATGTATTCCGCATATAGAATAATAAATAAGTGTACATTATTTGTTATATTTTATATATGAGTTTTCACGCGGGTGTGTGTGTGTGTATGTTATCGCATTGTACAAATGTGCACGATTCTACATTCTCCGTTAGCACAACATCATATCAAATTTTGGCTTAACATGAACATAGGTGTGCACTCGTGTGGGTACCTATGTCAAGGTTTGATGGTTTAGTAGTTTTTTTATTTTACTGCATTTAGCACACACACAAATGTATTTGCTCATCAAGGTTAATAAATTATAATAAAACAAACTGATGCGTGTGCATGCTAAATAACTTTTAATACATAAAAATGAAATATAAATTATTTCAAGTATAAATATACGGCGAGTATAATGAAAAGTCATTAAAACACCATAATTGCATTTTCTTTGGCATAATTGCGATGCACAGACGCGAGTATATGCTCGACATTTCAGTTCTTGCTAACATAAAATTAATTTAACTTATAAATGCAAAACTTTATTTTACACTTTATAAAATCATCTGAAGGAACTTAATGAGAATTGTTTAATTTGAGTCCTTTATTATTTCATTTCTATTTTTGCGTCTTGAGAGTCTATATTTTGTGTAAGTTTAATTGCAAATGAGGCCTATATTTTGTATATACGCGTATATATGGGGAAAAACCATTTCGTGGAGAATATTATGTATTTTCCGTTTATCAAATCGATAATTTTTGAAATAGTTCTTCGGTTATTATAATTAAATTACAAAAATGTTGCAGTACAAAGACTTAATTTATATTTACTTTTGAAATATTTGTTTCAACATGCTAATCCGTTATTCCCATGTACACATTTTGGGCAGAAATTCTATGGAGAATTAATTAGACTTCTGCCTCTACCTTCTCAAAGGGCGGTCAATTTACATTTTTTATTAAATTTTTCTATAGATTGATATATTTTAGATGAAAAATCGTTATAAACTAACAATTTGTTTTTTCCGTGGGCAGCGATTTTTATTATTACTTTATTACTTTTTTATTTTGAAATCGCTGCCCACGGATTCGTCATTGGGTCATTGTCTTGCTGAAATACCCACCTCAATGGCATTTTCCACTGTACAAAGGGTAATATGTCCTTATACATGAATCGATCCATTATTCCCTGACGAACAGTTGCCATGTCACTTAATAAATAAATATTTCTTTTTATTATGTTTACGCAGAGACACTGGCCTCGATTGCAAATGCTTGGACAATTTTAAATATTTGTGAATGACAATCCATAGACATCCCGACGGATAGATTAGCGCAGCCAGTGTTTACACTGCACGTGCTCTCTTCTCAATGTAAAACAAAAAAACCTCTAATTACAAATCACGAACAGGCTAAAGCCTCAGTTTTACGTTAGCAAGGGGAAGTAATTTGCTCTCTCACCGGATGGCACATTCAAGGACTTCCACACTGTTCAGATTGTAATGTTTGGTGAAAATGCGCGATTGGATTGAATTCGCTTTGCTTTTCTATCATTTGTCTAGGATTAATGGTATTCTGATCGATTGGTGTAGCCGAACAGGGTTCAATCCACAAAAAAAGTCTTGTAAGTCAATTTAACAGGTCGGCTGAAAAGTTCGTATCGTTTCAATGAAAAACACATTTTTTTGTCAAAATTCATTTTTATTATT
>JANSTU010028301.1:0-12386 GCA_027564075.1 Bolitophila hybrida
ATTTTACGTAAAAGTCAATACATTTGGACCACTTTAACAATTTTACATTTAGTAAATAAATAATAATTATTATTATTTCTAGCTCGAGATATTATGTTTAAAGTGAAAAAAATACAATAAAATTTTTCTGAAACATCCTATAGTATTGACAAGGGAGCTGATTTCTAGAGTAACAAAATAATACATACAAATATCGCAAAATTTACTCGGATCTATTTATATTCTTTTCCCACATATGTTTAGTTATCTACACTTAATTATGTCAGTGAATATATTAATCGTATATATGACTGTAATTATTTGATCCACCAATACATTAATTACCAACTTTTTATAAGATTATTTGCGCTGTTTCATATCTTTTGAAACTGTTCAATGTGTAAATAATGAAATTATATTGTATTTAGTAATTATTACGTGTAACTGAAGTAATTGGTTTGGAAGTTAAAAACATCTAGCTTTTTTAAATCAAGTTTTTTGTTTGCATGATTACAATTTATGTTTCTAGGTCAAATCTTGACGATTCTTACATGCAAGTCTTTGACATCGAACAATTTGACTTTGCCTTTGTCAAAGTAATATTAAAAAAAAAAAATCGAAATGTTTATGAAGCGAAGCTGACTGGTTAAAAATAACTATTTTTTTAGTACGATTTCTCTTTCTCGTCAAAAAGGCCTCAGTTTCAGCGATTACTTCATCAATGGATTTACATTTTCACTCAGCTGACTGTCTTTTGGATTCTGGTGTGTAATTGTGAAGCCATGTCTCATCCTTTGTCACATATAGACGATATAATTAAATTTTATTGGGGTTTAACAGCGCCATACACTCCTCTGGCACCCACTTTGCACAGAGCTTTCGCATACCCAAATGTGCGTGTAAAATAGTAAAAGCACTACCATCTGATATCTTTACAATGTCAGCAAGCTCCCACACCTTCAATTTGCGATCGTTCGTTTTTTTTCAAAAACAAAAGTTACTTCACACAAAATGCTATAACTCACGTACCAATAGTCAGATTGATGTCAAATTTATACACGTATCGTTTGAAGGTTACTACTAAATAAAATCCAATGCTATATACATGAAAAATATTTACATCAAAATAATTGTCGTCACCAGGAAACCAGTACTACCCCTATTTATTAATGAAAAAAGCTCATCACTAAGTGAGGATGGAGTCGGTGCAACTATGTTGGACATCCATTTCTCAAATAGATATATAGAGTGATGTAAGGGGTTAGTTGGGATTCGATTGCTCAAAAAACCTTTTCTTTTATTATATTAAATTAAATATTTAATATGTATATTTAAACATTCAGCTTATCAAACACACATATTTAGAAAGTACTTTGTGATTTTTTTTTTAAATTTTTGAAAATTCAGCCGTTTGGATCCCATTTCCTGTGACCTCTCAGAAACACGTTCTCTAGGCGTTGTCACGATAACTCATTTGAAATTAATAAACAAAAGATTTTCTGTTAGTAGATGCGTATAGCTCGTGCTTAAATAAAGGAAACAAAACAAAAATTTGATTTTTTGGCGGAGTTAAACAAAAAGAAAATAATGTTACGTCTTGTAATATAATCGGGTATACTCGTGGATATTTCAGCAAAATTTTAAATCCATACCGTGCATAAAAAGTAATAAAGCTGAGATCCCTTCGTTGAAAGTCCCAGCAGCGACAAATGCAGTAATCTTGACTATTTTCGAACCAGCAGAATGTATTTTTCGAGTAATTTTCCCTCCAATAGCTCTTCCTTGCTGAGTTAATAATAAATGAAATTGATAGCTGGTGAAACGTCATTTGGCAATGAATCATAATATTCATAGCCGAAGCACGCTGACAAGCGCATGGCCTAATAACCTTCCGAAGGCTCTTTCTCTTAGGATTTTACTCCGGTCGATTCCAAATTTGTGGAGAATATTCTAAACATTTTGTACTAGTTAATAGTTGTAAAACAATGTTCCTACGCTCTGGCCGAATACTGGGATTCGAAGTAGCAGTAGTAGCAGTAGATGTAATACCAGCAGATTGATACACACTCACTCACTCGAGTCCATCCAGGATAACATCAAACTCATCATCTTCGACTGCATCCTCATCATAATTCCGTTTGGTACGCAAAATATTGCAGTCCGAAGTGATTTGGCTACGTGCGACGTTCATAATATCACCACCACCATCTTCATCTTTCCAGACATTTCGCCCTCATCTGGAGGTTATACTATATATAACTATATATATAACATTACATTACATGCATCTACTGTTTAAAAATCGTGTCGCATCTTCATTTGGTAGTTATATACTTTACTTCTCTACTTACTTCGCCTCCAGATTATATTAAAATATAATTTAATTTAATCTAAATTAGTTTTACTTAAAAATAATAGTATATTATGTTATTTAATTTTTTTCTCCGAGTATTGTATAATTTGTATTCTTTTATGTTACTTTTAGTGTACTTGAATTATTGTACATTTAAATATAATAAATAAATTAATTAATTAATGGGTAACATATATTACACCTAAAACATATTCAATAGTTTTAGTATGGAAATCAATTTTTAATTTAAATTTTTGCAAATAATACAATCATTATAAATTTAACAAAAGATAAAGAGGTTTATTAGGCATATCATTAATGCAAATGGTTGGTGAAATATTAATTATTTTTCCGGTATAATTTCATAAAATGTTAATCTACAAACATTATTATTTTCGCAATTCAAAAGTCCTAGAACAAATAACATGCATTTAGTTGTATTGTTAATTACAAATGCGGATTTTGCACAGGCGGAATTAACCCAAGAAAATCAGTATGAGGGTTTCCTTTGTTTTGTGTGTATTTCATCTATAATACGTCGAATAAACTTAACCCTTATCGGGTCTGTTATACGCAGAATTATATCAGACATAAAGACAACATCATAAACTTTTGTAATTGGCTCTAATTTAAAGTTAAGCACCAAATTTAAGATTGCAGTCTTCAATTCGAGCATTTCGAACTTTTGGCCTTATTTACATAATGGAAATAGATTGTAATTGTATTGTTATATATTAAAAATGCACTCACCGTTTGCATATATATTTACTATGCACCCTTCAAAGTAAACAATCATACAAAATTTTTGTTTTTCAAAAATTAAAATTTACTCAGGATTATTATGATTTCCTCTGTTATTTTCTGCTGTACTTCAGGATTATGAGCAATCATGAACAAGGTCGATGTTGTGTCATAGCCTTCGAAAACAAAAGTATCACCTTCCTCTTGAATACCTGCCTCATCGATTTGTTTATTTGACCCGGCCTCTAATAGCAAATCTAACATTGCATACCGTTTCATTTTACCTTCGTAGCTAATTAAAGAAAATATTTAAAATTTTACAGACTTATCAAAATAGAAATCAAATACATATTTTCAGTGCATAGCACTTCTGATGGTGTTTGTAATTTTGCGGACTTTTCCTTTTGGAACCGCTCTCGACGTCTTTTATTATTAAACTATTATTTCCCGTAAAATTATGCACGACATCCAGAAAGGGTTGTAACTTTCTTTCATAAACAATCTAAAAGTGAAATCATATAAAATCCAAGGTGACAAAAAACGCGTCAATTGAATCTGGGTGACCACATGCATATTCTCACGGTACTTATCCGCATCCGCTAAAAAGCCTAGCTTGACACCAATTGCAGTTTCTGAAAGCTATGTTATTGATTTTCTATATTATTTCATTCTCATTGTTCCTAAACTACAAATCGTATTTAATGTAAATCTAGAGATTTCCGTTTGTAAATCAGTTCCATTTCTATGATCTTCACTTTGCAATTTATTAACTAGTACTTTGGTCTCACCACTAAAATAAATAAATAATTATGTTCTACATTTAAAACTTTATAGTTAAATCATTACTCAAATATTGACAGACTTACAAACTTTTGTAAAAGATTAAAAAGAAATGCTGGCGTCAGTAGTCTTCGTCTGTTCTTCAACTTTTTTCCGGAGCTTGTCAGCAGTTCAGTTCGGATAAGTAATTCGAAAAATATGTAATTCAAAAAAATTTCTTTACGTTTTGTGTTACTATTCAAAATGATCTAGTGCAAATTTAATTATTAAGAGTAATTTTGAATTATTGCAATTTTACTTGCGCGTACTTCAATCTTTTCTGCCGTGTAAATAAAGTAGTTTAGTTTATTCATTAAGATGAAGTATTTGTAGCCATCCTTGTAAAGTATGCAGCAGAAAATGTTGTGTCTAAAAATTCGTAAAGTAGTATTTCGAAATAGCACTTGAAAAGGTATTTGTTTTAAATACATTTGATGAAGAAAATTAAATCTATGGTGCCACGAGAATTACCATTATTTCAAGAGTATTGAAATCATGGTGATTATGATAAAATTCATTTGTTAAACTAATAACATTAAAAAAATTACCACGGTTTTCTGATTAACTAATATACGCGTTTTAAGTCTGAATATGAATGAACTGAGTAGTTATTAATAAAGAAATGGTGATGATTTTCAAAATATGCACAGCAGGAATAAATCACAAAATACTTGGTGTTCTGCTAAGATACAAAGAAAAACCATAATTAGGTACTGCCGACTTGTTCGGAAACACTTCTTTATCAAGATTTTTTATTTTAAAATAATCTCATTTAAATTAATTTCAGACAATTATAACCTCAATAATATTGATGTGGAATCAAAGTCAGGGTCCTTTTAAGCTCGTTGGAAAATTAAAAGAGAAATTTTGGAATTCATGCATTTCATTAAATTCTCTGCAATTAATCAAATATAGTAATAAAATATATTAGAAATTGTCATATATATATCTTTTGAATCGCTTGAAAAATAAATCATTTTTTTTTCGTCACACATAATTAAAGAAACTTCTCATTAAACACATTTCTTGTGTAGTTCGGTGAATCTTAAGTAGTATTCTTGATAACATATAATTATGTCTTCGGTACATTTTTGCGAATAAATTTTCTTGAAACATCCAATCAGCTTATTTCTAAGTAACATAACTCCAATGAAACACTTATTTATACTACTTCAGGTCATTACTGACAGATCCAGAAATTCATTAAAGTGAAAATCTCAAACATTTAAATACGGATCCGGTACAATGTAATATACTGTATTATATATAATTGACTGTAATCATTTGTTAATGTACATAACACTAAATACCTACTTTTCAGATAATTTGCTGTTCCGAATCTTTTGAATCACTCGCTATAAAACTGGTCAATGTGCAAATTGTTAAATAATTGTTTAATAAGCATTTCGATTACATTTTAAATCATGGTTACATTGTATGTTAATAAGAATAGATTATTATTTGTTTAATATTATTACTGTAAAACAAAACGGAAGCGATGCAATCACAAAGTAATGAACTAGGTTATTATATGAGCTAGATTCAATATATCAGCAACAACAACCATCAGTACTAATCTAGATTTCATATTAGAGGATTTGTTTGATGCAGTGAATACACCGATCTGAAGAAAATATTAAGCTACATTGTCAGATATTACAATGAAAACTTGTTATAATTATCTCACAACCGTGTGAAGCCTGGAACTGCTGATTATTTTATGCATTGGAAAATTGTCTATACTGCTAACAAATTTGAAGGCATATTCTTCTGACTTCTGACCAAGTAGTTTTGTCTATTTTCAAGCCATTTTCATGCCTTTAGAGAATTTCCAGGAACATTATATATTGTTTAGATGGAACAATGTCGTTTGCTTTTCAGATCTATGTAGTTGATTGATTAACATTTATAGTTCTTTGGAAATCTTCAAGATGCCTTCATGCAGGTCTGCTTCAATGAATTCATCGAAAATTACCATAACGATGTAAATCTTTGTTTTTAATCAGCACCGTATAACGTAATTATGCCATTGTTGAAGATATATATTTAAATAAAATTTAGCGATATATTTTTGAATTATTTAATAATCAATTACTTATAAATTTGTTACACGATTTCAATTGTATATAGCATTAAACAAGTACTAAATAAATTAAATAAAATTAATTAACTGTGCCAATTTTCTATTTCAACAACATTTTCAATTTCTGAAATTAACTCGTCTTTCCTGGCGTATCGTTAGGAGTCATTGCGTTTATTGCGCGTACTCCGAATATCGGGACATATTCGCGCTATGATGAAAATGTCTGTATTTTTGCAAAGAATAAATTCATGAAAAGTTAGATTCGGGAATAGAAAAAAGTCATACGGAGCCAAATCAGGTGAATACGGTGGTTGGCCAATCACAGAATCATGTTTTTGTTTTTTTTTCATGGTATATGAAATAGTGTAGTACAAATCGATCGCACCTTGTTCAAATCCTGGGTGAGAATGGATTGAATAGTCCCGTACGGTATTCCCAGGGTATCTGCTATCATCCGGATAGGTGCATCTCGATATTCTGCAATGAATTCACGAACTTTTTGGATTGTTTCAGGTGTTCGAGTTGTTGGCGATGGTCCGGGACGTCTTGAAATATGTGCCACAGAAAAACAGTTGCTGTTGAACAACAATCTCTCCCATGAACTTGTTTCATCTTTTAAAACGATTGATGTGCCATGTTTGGCAATGTATTTAATTACAGCTATTTGTTCCATGATGTCGACGGCGATATATTTTTTGTGTAACAGTTATAATTTTGACATTTTGACATAAATATATTTTCGCATTCTATTTCTTCCTGAGTAAAGATTCGTTTTTTCTCCACTTCTTCTAATTCCCAAAATCTTCTCAGCTGATTGTCTATGTCTGCTCGAGTGAAGTAGCTTGTTATTTGTGTTCGAGTTGGTGTTGAGATCATAGAAGTTGTATTACCACAGAGGATCCATCCTAATTGTGTGTTTTGTGCTATTGGTTCGAATTGAGAACCTCTTCTGAGACCCTCTAGCATAAGTCCACCATAGACATCTGCTCCAAGAAGTACATCTATCTTTCCAGGTCTGTAGTACTCTGGATCAGCTAAGAATAAGTTTTTAATATGTGCCCATTGATTAATGTTGTTAAATAGTTTAGATGGCAACTGATTGGTCAATTTCTGAAGTACTAATGCATTAATAGGCTGTGTAAATGTTCTATTATATCTTGACCTTATATTAAAACTAACAACTCCTCTTGAAATTTCAGGTTTTCCACATCCGAGACCCGATACTGGTGCTACTATTTGTTTTCTTGGCCACTTAAGCATTTGAACTGCGGATTCGGATATGAATGAAGTGGTGCTGCCTGGATCCAGTAAACATCTAAGGGTGGTGTCTGTTCCGTTGTTGCTTTTTACTATAATAAGTGCAGTTGCTAGTAATACAATCGATTGTTTAATTTCAGAAATACGTGGAGAGGGCTGTGCTCTATTTAGTGAAGTTGATGCAAATGCTACGTGTGAATTCGATTGATCTATATGAAGTAAGAAACTATGATTTTCATTAAATTATCTACATTTATTCGTATCTTTGTATTGTATTTACATACTCTCAGTGATAAATACAAGTCCGATTAAAAAGATGTAAAGCTGAAAACGTTATCTTTAAAAAATATTTAGATGATAAATAATCGCCTTTAATGAGAAAAGTAATTATTCCACACATTACATTTTTTTTTGTTCGTTACAACCGGTATTTTGATTTTTAAAAGACCGGTTAACCGGAATAAGAAGACCGGTTAACCATTTTTACAGTACTACCTTTCAGATGATTCCACCCCACTTCAAAAAATTACTTTTACACTTTTTTAAAAACACTTTCATGCCCTCTCACCTCTAAGGGTTTTATTAGCGCCGACTAGTTTTTGTGGATAGAAAAGATTAGATTAGATTAGAAAAACTATTCCAAAAAGGCGGGGATGCCATTTTTTTCTAAATCGAGTTTTCGCTCTCCTGTGGATTTGCCGATGCTTCTCTTTTTATTGAATTTGGTAGCTTCCTGATTGAGCTCATCGACACGTTTCATCAGACATCGCAAATGATTCTCAAGTACACGAGGTCTACGAAATGTGTGCCATATTCTTCGGGCACCACCTCGGACAGTTCCAACATTATAATATTGATGAGACCCGAATTACGAATAACAATTGGCACCTCAATGAACAGGCTCTCGTAGCCGATCTTCAACTGGTGACGTGCGTCCGGAGTGAGATCACCATCCTTGTACATGGCAATGGCCTGAGGGTCAGACGATAAGCTTTGGAAATACTAAACTGTTTGTGATTTCTAAACGCTAGTCCACGACCAAAACCAGAAGAGTACCTTGGGCCAGTTCCAGTTACTAGTCGACTCCTCATGGCAATATTGAACCATTTTCATGACAAGTCATCGCATTGTACATAGGAATTGGTAATACCCTGTTCCTGAGCACGACGATTAGCCATATTTCTAGATATATTTAAAAAGAACTTTGTTTGGAATAATGAATGCTTCGAATAATGGCCCGGAACCGTTTTACTGTTTTTCATATGAATACTTAAAATGAGAAATGTGCATACTAAATTTCAATATTTTTTAAACTAGTGTAATGTTGATTATTTTAATATGTAGGTATATTTATTTATTTCTAAATATATGTATTGTTTTTCCAAAAAATAACAATTTAATATTAATAGATACTACTAATATTTGTCCGAACCTGCTTTACTGTTTTTCATATAAATATTTCAATGATAAATGTTTATACTCAAATTTAATATTATTTCTGGTTTAGTTCAAGTCCTAAATTTTTTTTTATTTTACCAAAAAAAAAATATTTTCAAATTATAATGGTCATTCATTCATTCATTCATTGATTGCGGTCATTCTAAATTAAGGGAAACTTAATCGGTAAGCTCATTATCGAAATTTACATACATCTTTTGGCAAAAATAATAGTATAAAAAGAAAAGCGTACATGCAAAATTGCAAATAATTTATATAATTTAAATAAAGAATAATGTTATTAAAGGTCAGTGACAGCTGATAGCTCAGCTCATAACATTTTAAATTTATTTTAAAAATTAGTTACACATTTTAAAATAAGTTAACTCAGTAAGTTATTCTGTCTTATATTTTTTTATTATGGGTATGACTACGGAAGTATCGACTGAAGAACGTGCTGAAGTTATAGTTATTTAGTATTTACAAAGAAATATATTACATTTGTTAAATTTTAGGAAAAAACACAAATTTCCTATGGTGGAGTACTGGAGTAAATTTTAGGAAAAAACACAAATTTCCTATGGTGGAGTACTGGAGTAAATTACATAAAAATGGAATGAATCTGGTGAAATAGAAAACGATCTGGCAGATCGAGAAAAATTACTACATCTGAGTCATAAAGACATAAACTGTAAAAGAAACCGTTTCAAGTGATAGTAGAATTTTTCTTCCGTAAAAATATATCAAACATTTCACTGTTTTGAATGATTAGTATTATTTCAGTTAGAAGCATATTTTAATTTAAAAGTGTAGATTATTTATTTCCCAAATGATAAATAATTATATACGTAAATAACCTTTTTTTCTTTTACTGTAATTTATCTGAAAGTAAGTAAATTTTCGATAAATGGAAATATGTAAATCAACAGATATATTTTTACTGTAAATTAACAGAAAAGTTTTACTGAAAAATATCCTATATACTATAATGTACATTTTCGGTATTTTGATTACCATAAATTGAAGATATTTTTACCGTTTTTAGAAAATATTACTAATGGTTAAAAATTGACCGAAAAGAAAGTTTATAAATGGTAAAACTTCCATACAAAATCTTACCCATTCTGGGTGAAATTAACTATTTATTAACCAAACAAATTACCGAATTTTAACTGAATTCAGTTAAGTTCGGTGTGAATTTATTACTTGGGTATATATATTTTTTAGAACCGTTTTTCGGGCCCAATATAAGAAATTATTGACTAGTATATAATGTTGCTGAGATATTCAATCTAGCTCGTAATGACCTAGTTTTATTTTACAGTTATTATTATTAAACAAACAATAATCCTTTATTATTCTCTTACAATGTAACCTGATTCACAATGTAATGTGTTTATTATACAATTCTTCAATTAAACGTTTTAATAATAAATACCAATATAGTAACGTAACTTTGTACATTAAACAGTTTATAACGAGTGATTCAAAATATTCGGAACACCACATTTTCTTAAAAAGTATGCATTTATTGTATTTAATGTATCGCTGAGCTCTATGCTCTATGCTCTATGTAATTTTACAAATGATTAAGGTAAATTACATATACGAAAAATATATTAATAGATATAATCAAGTCAAAAGGAGTATTTATGTTATATAGTGCACTAATGACATTAGCGCCAAATTAAACTACAGATACCGAGTAAATTTTACGATATTTTTATGTATGTTACCCTAGAATATCGCCTCCTTGTCAATACTATAGGATATTTCAGGATAATTTTATTACAAAATATATTTTTTTTCAAAAATTATTTTTATTATTACTTTTTGAACCGCTTGACCAAATACAATTATTATTATACATATTTTTGATCGTTATTCTTTACATTTAGAACAAAGAACGTCCAAATCAGACATTTATAGATCGAGAGGAAATCCAGCTCTCTTCAACTAGTTAAATTGACGCATGCCACACATACTGGAGGAAATACAATCAATATTTTAAAACCACCCTATTGTACAGAACATGATTAAATTGATTGTTAACATATAGACAGTTCAATTTCTCATCACAGATAAGTATAATATATACATGGTGTTCTTGTGAGATAGCTACAAAGAGAAACAATAAATAGATCATGCAAAATGATATGCTCGAAAACGATTCATTTTGTTTTGATTCTTATTTGAAGTAACATTAGAAAAATATAACCTCACTAATCATCGGCCTTTTTGGGCTTGCTGAAAAGTGGAAAGAGTGCACTTTAATAATTACATTTTTTTATCTTTTAAATTGTGCCAAATCCTTTACGAAAATGAGAATCCCAAAAAATTTAACTCTAAAAACTGTCAGAAAATATTTTTTTTACTTTGGCAATATTAATTCAACAAAAAGGTAAAAAAATATATTCATTTTGCAAAGAGGTAAAGGTATTATTCTCAACGAACATAAAGATTGTGAATGTCTGAAAAATATTGAAATATCTCGATAAAGATAATTCCGAGAATATCTCTATAAAAAAAATCATATCTCGCCATGACCTATTTCAGCAGAATACCCTGTACAGCGATTCATTCCTATAATCATAATAATTTCAAAATATATATTATATAATATCATATTTTTATTAATAAATACTCAAAGCTCATTTGAACAGTTGATCTTGAGACTTTAAACGAGTAGTATGTAATAATAAGTATATATCAGAACACCGCGTTAATATTATTAATCTAATTAGTTTAACAATTGACTTTTAACATGATTTCAATACTTCTGGGAGCTCTGCTGGTAATTCTATTGACAATAGAGTTTTGTATTCGTCAAACAAAATTCTACAAAACTGCCGTTCTTCTGGATGGTCCACCGATGTACCCGCTGGTTGGCTCATTAGAATTCACGCTCTTCAACAAGTGTATTTAAAACAAATACTTTGAAAAGCTTTTTTTTCGAAATGCTACTTTGTGAATTTTTAGACACAGCATTTGCGGCTGCACGTCGTAACTGTAAACTTTACAAGGATGGCTACAAATACTTTATCTTGATGAACAAATTGATCTACTTTATTTACACGGCAGAAAACATTGAAGTACGCACATATTAAATTAAAAACAAAAAAAAACTCAATTGATATTTAATTAATAATTTACATTAGATACTTTTGAATAGTAACACAAACATAAAGAAAAGCTTGACTTACACATTCCTGAATACACTTATGGGAACTGGACTGCTGACTAGCTTCGGTAAAAAGTGGAAGAACAGACGAAGACTACTGACGCCAGCATTTCATTTTAATATTTTACAAAAGTTTTTGCCAATATTTAAGTATTGAATTAAATATAAAGTTTTAAATATAGAGCATAATTAATTATTTATTTTAGTGATGAGACCAAAGTACTGGTAAATAAATTAAAAACTGAAGATCATAGAAATGGCACTGATTTACAAACGGAAATCTCTAGATTTACATTAAATACGATTTGTGGTTAGGATCAATCAGAATTATTGAAGAATAAATAATATTACTAAATATCGCTTTCAGAAACTGCAATTGGTGTCAAGCTAGGCTCTTTAGCCGAACCAGATAAGTACCGCGAAAATATGCATGTTATCAGTCAGATTCAATTGACGCGTTTTTTGTCGCCTTGGCTTTTATATGATTTCACTTTCAAATTGTTTGGCTATGAACGAATGTTGCAACCCTTTCTGGA
>JANSTU010028312.1:0-12386 GCA_027564075.1 Bolitophila hybrida
GGAGTGTCATGAAATTTTGACAGATATCTTTTTAAGGTTGGTACTTCCTACAAATCATATGGATTATTACATAGCAATGCCATCTATGTGTCATCCTACGGACTTACTGGGTGATGTGTTACTCACCAAAAAATAGTATCCTTTTTAAATTACCTCTTTACAGAAGCACAACCTTCCAACAATAAATACATTAAAAAAAAACAACCGTCCGCTAAAGCTTTCACAACGTTCCATTTGTTTTGTTTTATTTTCACATATATGTTTGTATATATAATATCAATAACTCTGTGGGTGATGGGGGGGTGGTGTATATCTGTATTCTGTGTGTGTGTGTTGGTATAAGTGATTGATGGTGAAGGTGGTGGTAGTGGTGGTAATAGTTGTGGTTTTTTTGTTGTTATTTTTAATGGTTGCGTTTAGCGCGCATAAAGCAAACTTTCAAAATACACATGTTTTTTTTTTATTAAAATTTTAAATATTTTGTTTTTGTATTTTTTTTTTTTTTTAATTATTATTATTTTTTAAATACTAAATGAATGCATGTTAGTCGTTATTCGTATTTTTAGTAATAATTATATATTATATAAAGTGTTTTTTTTTGTGTTTGTGGATTTGTGTTTGAATTTCCTAGAATATGTTGTTGTTGTTTTCTTGTAATGATCGATTTGCGTATTTAATTTGTTGTTGTTTGGTTTTATTAAGCTTATTATGAATTTTTAACAATAGTAGTCTGAATGCAGTGTGTATTTTATATGTATGTATATGTATATATAATATAGAAACAGTTTTATATAATTGCAGGTTTTTTTAAATATTTTTTTTTTATTTGTGTGTGTCTTTCGTTTGTTTCGGAAATATGTTCTTAGAATATTTTTGTTTGTTTATTTATCATTCACCTTAAATATATTTAGGTATGTCGCAGTGTGCGTGTGAGTCTTATGGGGAAGGGGAGAAGGTTTTCAATCACGCTAATTTGTGTATAGCTTTATTTTTAGAAATATATTCATTTCGAGAGCTTGGCTAAGGGTTTTTTTTGTAATTGCTACGGGGCCAAGGGGCTGGGGAAGGAAATGAAACGTGAATGACTATGGTGTATGTCTTTCGATCACGTCACACCCTGGACGAAAGTGATTCTGACAACAAATTGTGGCTTTCCGGAATATATTTTGTGGTGTTTCTCTGTATATATGTGTTCTTTCTATGTATTCAATAATGCACAAGGTGTGTTTGTGTATGTGTGTGTGTCTTTGAATGTCTTCATTTAGAGGGCTTCCTATCTCCAAATTATACGTGTAGGTCGTTTACATTCCCACGGCGCCGGCTCGTCGGTCGGTATAGGTGCCTACCAAGTGGCGCGAATAACTGATTTATTCAAAGGAGTAATATACACGGCCGGCAAAACTAACGTCGGCGTACGTGAAAAGTGTACACCAAGATTTGTCCGTGTCGAAGTATTGATTACATCGCCATTCGCTATAAATTCATCAAGGTTGTTTGAGTTTAAATGTGTAAATTGTATTATGTAGATATAAACACTCGATGCTTTTAAAGAAGGAGGCAGATGGCGCTCGCGATTGGCTTGAACACTTTGTATGTATTGTATATATCGGCAACAAAAGCAACTATTGTTTTTTTCTACACATTTAGTGTCATTTAAAAAATCGTATAAAATCACTTTGGGACGTTTTACAGATGTGAATGTATGTGTTTTGAATATTGGGTATTTTGTGTGGAGCAGTAAATATACAAATATGAGTGTTCAAATTGCTCTTAATTGCACATAAATGTCTATAACTTGTAACTTTCCCAGAGTGCAGACCAAAAATTACAATTTAAAACAACCGACACATACATTTGTCCAAATTGCACATAATTGTCCATAAAATGTCTATGGCTTGCCCATAGCACAAAAATGAAAAGCAAAACAGAAATGATTGTAATAATTTGTATATCTGACAAACATTTCTGATTACTCTTAAATGTCTGTCCAATGGGCAAGACATTTTATAGACAATTACGTGCAATTTGCACAAATTGTCATGAACCATTTATTATCAATTACATAACCTAAAAATCGATTTTTAATAATCGAACAATCGATAGTTATTAGTTTTTTTTAATAATATATACCTATCTAAAATCGTACATCGTACTATAAAATAAACTTTTTTTAAAATTTTAGAAATAAATGTGTACATAACCTAAAAATCGATTTTCGATATTCGAAAATTTCGAAACTTTTTATATATTTTTCTTTTACATCTAATCAAAAAATAGAAAATTAAAACACATCTAATCTAAAAATCGAAAATGTATACATCGGTGTTTTAATAATATGCGTTTGACACATAACCTAAAAATATTAGAAAACTATCGAATTTAAAAATAAAAAAGAAATAGAAAATTTAAACATCGTTTTTGAATAATAAATTATATAAAATAAAAACTAAAAATCGAATGTAAGAAATCCTTTTAATATTGTAGAAATATTGCATTCATAACCTAAAAATCGATTTTCAAAATTCGAAAAATTCGAAAGATTTTATAATTATTTTTTTGTATATATCTAATCAAAAAAATCGAAAATTACTACATATCTAATCTAAAAGTCGACAAATTATCCATCGGTGTTTTAATAATAAATATTAAACATAACCTAAAAATAGTAGAAAAACTATCGAATTTAATATTAAAAAGAAATAGAAATTTTAAACATCGTTTTTGAATAATAAATTATATAAAATAAAAACTAAAAATCGAATGTAAAACATCCTTTAATATTGTAGAAAAATTGCATACATAACCAAAAAATCTATTTTTAATATTCGAAAAATTCGAAAGATTTTATAATTATTTTTTTTTAATATATCTAATGAAAAAATCAAATAGTAGAATTTATCGAATCTCAAATTAAAAATAGAAATTTTAAACATCGTTTTTGGATAATAAATTATATAAAACATGAACTAAAAATCGAATATAAAAAATCCTTTTTATATTGTAGAGAAATTGCATACATAACCTAAAAATCCAAATTTTTTATAATATTTTTTTAAAGGTATATCTAATCAAAAAAAAGGCGTAAATTTGAACATATCTGTGGAAAACTCGGTTTTCAGATATGAATAAGAAAAAAACTAGTTAAAATAGAGAAAGTATAATTCGAGGTCAATTCTCCCCCTTTTAGGGGATCGCATTTCTTTTGTGTGCCCTCTACTTCGCCACGGAAACGACAAAGTTTTTAGATGATGTTCCAAACTGGAGTACGAAATGAGCTACCTCTGCCTAAATCCTACAGACTATTGGGCAGCGATGAGGAACTGACCATCACCAGCTCTGGATATATCCCGTCCCCCATAACCTATGATAAATGGAATTATAACAAAAATATCAACATAATTAACATATACTGCTCCAATATTGTTTATGTGTGAGTGATGTGTGTCATTTGTCAGATCGAAATGTGTGTGTGCCTGGTGAGTTGCAGGTGCATACAATAAACATAATTTAAACATATTTTTTTCCACAAAGTCAGTAAACAAAAACTAAAAAAAAAACACTGAACATTAAATAATTGAACCATTGCAATCATGTGCTAGTACGTTTAACAATAGGTATAATATATCAGTAATTTAGTTTTTATATAGGTTTATATGGAGATTGCGGCAAACCGGATAAATAAATTAAAAAATATATTCTACGTATTCGGATAAAGCTAAATAGAATTGTTTGTATTATTAAGTGTAATGTTTTGTGTGTTGTTGTTGTTATTTTTTATGTTCTCTCGTTATCGTATTGATTTTACAACACGTTCATATTGAATCACAGCAATTCGCCTTTGGTTTTTTTTGTTTGTTAATAATTATTGGTTTTTATAAATTACGATTTTCTTTACAATAACATCCTCTATAATATAGATATATATATATAATATAATTTGTATTTTTCGTGTATGTATGTGTGTGCGTGTGTGGGTGTGCGTTCTACGAAGCAGATTCCCCCAAAATAACACACACGCCCACACACACGATTTTTCATTTGTATATGACAACAACTAGATTGCGATTTTGCACTAAGCGTAGAGCTAAAAATAGATTTATGTAGTTTTTTTGTTTTTTTTTTATATATATATAATTAAATATTTATTTAAATGTATGTATTGCGGTTTTCAATAAATGTCCCTTTTGCGAAATGGCGTTATTTATGTAAAGAATGTGTGTCTGTGTATTATTATAATATATAACTTCTTATGTACAGTCTCGGGCATTCACGATTTTTTGTTTGTCTATATAATTTTCAAATAGGTTTCAATAAATTGCAATTTTTTTAATTTAAATATTTCGTTTTCGAGTCTTGATGCGGACTTTTTCTGAATTTATGTATATAGTAAAGTTTATCTGGTATATTCTGTGCGGGCTAGTCCCCCAGTTTTTTTTTAGCGGTTTTCATCGAAAATATTTTTAACGTTTTATAATTTCATAAAATCATTTATATTAACTAGATTCCGTAAATAATTCGATAAATATCTAGATACAACCTAAAGTTTACAATATTTTTTTTTAACATTATTAATTGAAAAGGTATAAGATAAATGATAGAGTAATTTTTTTTGTGTGTCTTGGCACCAAAGGGTTAAGATGCTTAGAGGGTTAATTTTTAAGCCATCGAGTTTTAGTAAAGAATAATTAACATTTTTAACAAGTTTCTGTCAATAAATCGATAAATATCATGTATATGCTATAATATTCTTTTTTTATGTTTTTATTATTTAAAGACGTTACAGTCACAATAAAAACCAAACTATTGGTTTGTGGTGTTAATTATTTGCACAAATCATCTTAGAAATGAAAATATTTTGTTTTAAGATAAACATGTGTAATTTAGTACATGTGTTTAAAATACAGATGGCGCTGATTAGCTATATAACGCCATCTATACGTGAGCTTTAGAACCAAATTAGCAGGGTTGTCCGTTTTTAACAAGTTTATCAATTTTTAGAACTTTTTTGTTTTGGACTAATTCATGTACACGCGATCATTGTGTTTTTCATGACGAATACATTTTTGAGAATACATTAAATTTGATCAACCTAGAAATGTAAGTTATTATAGCATTAATCGTTAATACAGTTTTTTTCGTATCAATTAAATTGATAAAATCTTAAATCTTAACCCTTTACCATTATTGGTTAACCCTTTAAACACCAAAATAAACCTGAAATGTTTAATCTAATAGTAATTGTCATCTATCATAAAGCAGGACATTGTCATTTCAATACTTTTTTTTGTATAAACGTTTTCTAATTATTTTAAAATGTATCTACTAAAAATTATTCTAGTAAAGCTTATTTCTGTGTGTGCCCTTGGTTTAATTTGCTGGTTTTATTTAGCTGTAATTTTATCTGCGACAAACCGAGCGGCACTTTTACGTAAAAATCATTGGATTCTCTGAGCAGCGATTAATTAATTGAAGCCGTCTGGCGCAACGGAAGGCCACGAGGGCACCCTGACAACATGTCCCCATTTTCTCTATATTTTATGCGGATATATAAAATCGAATGTGTTTGAAGACTTTTTCGTGACAGCTGTCTACGATTTGCTAGACAAAAGCTTTTCTTTGAAAAAAAAATAAACGGATTTATGTTTCCATAGAAAACGCAAGCTACACGTACACACACTAATTCCAATAAATTGTATATACTCGTACAATTTCTCGTATATATATGTATATTACAAATCATGTCGATAATAATACTCATTCACACACACACACACACATGTATATAATATGCCACCGTACTTCCTGTGGTACATGTAGTTTGTAGTTTTAGGAACACGAAGTTTATGAAATCGATATAGTACAAATTAAGAATCTATTATGCATGAGTGTGTTAGTATATTTATATATGTGTGTGTGTGTGTGAATGTGTCAGAGTGTATAAGGTATTGCGCTATATTGAACGGATATAGGCGCCCATAATAAGGTGGCAGCTAAAGTACCACCCCTTCGCGCAGCCGTTGTGTTAGACACTGAAAAATAGTTGAAAACCCGCTGGAAAATGTCGCAGGAAACGCACTGCGTCAAGCGTCGAGCATATACAAGGAAAAATAAACTCAAGCTAATAAACACGCACACAATTACAATAATCGTATATAATCACAAAACCTTTTTGAGAATAAATTGCTTTCAGTATTGTTTTCTAATATTGTTAATGTTGTTAATTCTTCTCTGTGTGTCAGTGTGTGTTTTGTATAATAATTTCTCTATTTTCATATGAATGTAAACTCTAACTAGATGTAATTTATTACTGTCTATATATGTATGAGTGTGTTTGTATGTGTGTGTATGTTTTTTTTAAATATGCATGCAATTTGTGAGCATAATTTGCATTATACGGATAAGTGCACACACTGGACAGCGCAATTAGAATAATATATATATATATACATTTTATATATATATATTTTAGGAGTCCACAATATGGGATTTTGGATTGAATGAACCGATCCGGTTGGATCCATTAAAGCGCGGCAGCAAAAGGCAAACAAATTGTTTTTAAACGGCTGCAATTGGTCCGGGTGGCGTTGATATACTGGTGGTCATTGTTTTGCTCAAATTTCTGAAAAAGAAAATTAATTTTATTAGGATTGTTTTATTGTTTTCAGACGGTTAAAATGGTCTAAATGTTAGGTAAATTTAAAAAAAAAAATGATTTACCAAACATATTGCTATAAATTAAAAACAGCAAAATATTTTACTATATTTTTTTTTATTTCTATATCGATTATTTAATATAATATTATTAAATAGATTGAGGAATTAAAAAAAAAATGCAGTGCAACAGAGTGTTAATATTTATTAATTTGTATTTTAAACTAGCAAAACGATAAATGTCCTGAATGTAAGACAAAATTATTATTTTTATATTTTAGGAAAAAAATAAAGTTAATTGTAATTAAAGGATTTTCAGTAAAATACAAATCTAACCATTGGTATGTATGGGAAATTATTTATACAAATCGCCTTAGAAATAAAAATATATATTTTTTTAGATAAACATGTGTAATTTAGTGCATGTGTCTAACATGAAGGTGGCGCTGATCATACGTACAACGCCATCTATACTTAAGCTTTTAAACCAAATTAGCATGGTTGTCCGTTTTTAAGTAGTTTACCATATAAATTATCGCTAAAAATGAATGAAGAATGGGAGAATGTGGTTAGAAGTCAAAATGTAGCACATCGGCCAAAGGATCGATTAGTAGAAGATGGGTAGTAGATGAGCAAATACTAGAAAACTTGAAAATAAGATGTGCTGCAAATGATGAGAAGAAGATAAATTGTTATATTAGTAGAAGATGGCTAAATAATCAGGTAGAAGATAGTTAGAAGACAAAATGTAGTAGACGGTCTTAAAGATAGACAATTGGTATAAGTTTATTACAATTAAATTTAATTTGCGATTAGGAAATTCAATTAAATCTGTATATGTATATGTGTATGTGTATGTATGTATATGTGTAATTAATTGCATATAGATTTAAAAGCATTTAAAGGTAAACGATTTTTTGCTAATTTGATTACAATGACAAATATTGCGACTGATTGAATTGTGAGATAATGTCCATTACACGCAATTTATACTATAATAAATAATTTAGAGTCTGTGCATTAATATGTACTTGCTTATAAAAATGTAATTGGTATATTATATGCAACTAGATTTGTGTGGATATTGTGATTACACGGTTTAGTGGCTTCGATAGTATAGGAAAATGCTTAATTTAATGGTTAACCAGGATTTTTTTTTATTAAAGCTAGCTACTTTTAATGTGGTGTCAGTTATTCGGCTGAATCCCGCTTAGTCGGCACACGATTGGCCGATATTTTATTAAAGCTGTATTCAAAATAGGTGTTTGCCAATATGTATTATTATGACAATCGTGATTCGGCCAATTCAATTATTCTGCCAATCCTTTCATTCTGCCTATCGCGATTCGGCAAATTAATAACTTAACACGCATAAATCTTAAAACTCAGAACTCAAAACCCATAAAACACAAATCATAGAAATAAAGAAAAACTCTACAATATTTAAAACATATAAAACTAAAAACCCATAAATCTAAAAAAACACAATTCATATTCAAATATAGATTAAAATTCAAAAACTCAAGTCATATAAAACATACATGTATAGAAAAACCTATAAATCTTATATACTTAAAACACAAAACCCATAAATCTTAAAACCCAAAAGTTATGTTCAGATATACAAACATCTTAATTCATATAAAAAAACCTTAAAAATACAAAACACACACAATCACTGTTAAAAAAGTCAAAACCCATAAATCATATAACTCATCAAACACAAAACCCATAAATCTTAAAACCCACAACTCATGCTCAGATAACAGGTAGAAATAACAACGTTTTAAAATGCTACTTGCGATGAGGGTCTAATCCTCAAAGTGGTGCTGCGCAACGTGGTTTAACGTTATTTCTAACCGTTGAAATTGTTTAAAGGTTGTTATTATTTATAAAGATTGATCGGTTGCATTGCAACTCTGAAAGCCTAATATGCAATTACATCGAAACAACAACAATAAACTGACATATGTCATATTATCATACAATCATACAATCTTAACCAAAAATTAGCAGCATCATTCAAATTAGTTGCCCATTCGATGCTTCAAAAGTCCTACCCGTAGTGGGTAAATAGTGTAAGTTTAAAAAATAGAAAATGTAAAGAGTGATTTGCCCAAAAACTTTTGCTTTGGTCATTTTCTGTGGAACATGAACTAGTCAGTATTCTTCAGGGATAATAGTTTTATGACAATCTGTAGATATTTGGCGATTATATAAAAATGTAAAAATAATTTCAATTTCATCAGTTTGTTTAAGTTGTTTAAAAAAGTATGGGCTGGGTACAGTCCCCCCCCCCTTTTTTTTTGCGGTCACCCCCTATCACTTTTTTTAAGAGGCTTTAAAGTTTGATCAAAATATCAGAATTATGCAATTTAAGGGGGGATAAGGGGGGCTAGAGGGGGTCGAAATATATCAATCGATAGGTAATTTTAATACCTATAACAAAAAAAAAGAAATCGTAAAATCCTTAAGGGAGATAGGGGCAAAAGGTCATTTTTTGTAGTTGTACGTAGAAAAGGGGGCATTAGAGGGTTAAAAAAGATGATGTGCAATTATTAAAGATAAAAAGTTGCGCAAAACAGCCGTGCTATTTTGGAGTCTGTGTAAATTATACTTTACGCGTGGTGGCAGTTTAAAGTGGTTATAGGTATTAAAATTACCTATCGATTGATTGATACATTTCGACCCCCTCTAGCCCCCCTTAACTCCCCTTAAATTGCATTATTCTGATATTTTGATCAAACTTTAAAGTCTCTTAAATGGGTGATAGGGGGTGACCGCCAAAAAAAATTGGATAATGATCAGGTAGTAAAATAGAACATTTTGCTGTTGTTTTATTTCTTTTTTCTCTTACTTACTTAACTTACTTAACAAATAAATACAACAAGTAGCTGCAAACTGTGCAAGGCTTTGGACACAGATGAGATGGTACAGTGCGATAAGTATCCTGACTAGTTTCATTTTGAGTGTTTAAACGTGACGGCAGAAATCAAAGAGTTGCCATGGGCGTGCATTAAATGTGCTCCGCAGTTAGTTGATGTTCACCGACGCAAAATCAAAGATTGCTAGCTCGTCATCGTCAAAGAAAAGGAAACGACTGGAACTTGCTCGATTGGAAGAGGAAATGGCAGCAAAGGCCAAGTTACAGCAAGAATTTCTGGACAAGAAATATAAGATTTTAGAGGAAGAAGATACCGATGATGACGATGATTGCGAGGATGTTAGCAAGGTTGGTAAGGAGCGAACTGATAAATGGGTCAACACACCCAAAGAACTTAGTCAAAAAGTCGATCAACTGCATCTGGGAGCCGCCTCTTCCTCGTAACAACCAGCCAACACCAATTTGCCGATTAATGTCGTTTGCCAGCCCGCATCAACTACTGCATCTTCAATATTTCAAACAATGCCTATTCAAGGTTTTAACCTAATAGTGCCCTAATAGTGCCCAGCCCCACCACATTATACATCGAACACACCGTCTAACCGTATTTCACCGCCGGTACCCCAGGTGCCTGCAGTTGGAGATAATAGTCGTTTTCATCATCCGCCGCCGTTGATATCTGCAGTTTCGACTAGTAGTTGTCAGCAACCTCCGCAACTGATGACTTTTCAACAAAATTATGGCTCTACATACCAAATTTAATCAAATGAGCAGCCGGCTAACGGTAATCCATATATCCAAGTGTGTCCAATCGACCAACGTCATACGGAGCAAATGCCTCGACTTTCTTCAGACAATTTCGCAGCAAGGCAAACAATGTCAAAGGATCTGCCCTCATTTTCCGGAAAACCAGAGGAGTGGCCATTGTTCATAAGCAGTTACGAAAACTCTACACGACTGTGCGGCTTTTCCAATGACGAAAACCTGATGCGTCTGCAACGATGTTTAAAAGGAAAAGCTCTAGAGGCAGTGAATTGCCGTTTACTTTTGTCTTCGACTGTTCCGGATGTCATTTCAACACTTCGCATGATGTTTGGTAGGCCGGAATAAATCATTCACACACTTCTACTAAATATCAAAGGCGAGACACCACCGACTTCGGAAAATCTGGAAACCTTAATAAGCTTTGCTTCGTCCGTCCAAAATTTATGCTGTACCATGGAGGCATCAGGTCTAAAAGCGCATCTATAAATGATGATGATGTCAACTTGTCAACGTTCTCACGTCGGATGTTTGAGCTCGCCGAAGCTGCCAGCTCAGTTACAATGTAAGCTTTGGGAGCAAACTGCCCTGAACCCAAATCAAACGCCAAGAAGAACAAAAACTACCTCAATCAACACCAGTGTCCCAAACCAGTGTCCTGTGTGCTGCAAAAATCATTATGTTCATCAGTGCGAACGATTCATAAAACTCACACGAAACGAAAAATGGAAGATCGTGAACGCCTCAAATGTGTGTAGGAGATGTCTTGGGCCACATGCTTGGTACCACTGTCCGTCAGAAAAAAAGTGCAACAAATCCAACTGTACGGCAAAGCACCACCCACTACTCCACAACGAAGACACAAGTAAAACTTGTAATGCTCATCAGACCCCACAAGTGTCGATCCTATTTCGCATCATCCCTGTAACGCTACAAAACAGAGGAGTTTCTGTACAAATCTTTGCGTTCCTGGATGAAGGCTCTTCAGTCACTCTCCTTGAAGAAGACCTCGCAAATCAACTTCAGCTAGACGGGACTCCCGACAGCCTGTTTTAGCGATGGACCGGCGACACTGTTCGCGTAGAAAAAGACTCCCGCTGGAGATATCAGAACAACACCTTGAATCAAAAATCTGTTTAGGATTTCCAATGTCAAAACGGTGAAGCAGCTTGATCTTCCGACACAGTCATTGAACCCAAGCGATTTGAGCTCCAAGTACAGCCACTTTAAGAATTTACCGCTCAAACAGTACAAGGAAGAACACGATTAGGCTGGACAGTAGACGGGCATTGCAGAAACACCATAGGAGGGGATGAAAAGCTGCAGGATTTAGTGAAAGAATTCTTCTCAACTTTGGTCTACATGTCCCAAACACCCTGATAGAGTCGATAGACATTGCACGAGCGAGAGGCAACTTGCAGATCCAAACTATGCAACACCTGCCAAAATTGGCATGCTTCTTGGTGCCGATATCTTCTGCAATATAATGATTGATGGAATTCGGAATGGTCCACCTGGAACAACAGTGGCCCAAAACACAACTCTGGGGTGGATACTTTCTGGCCCAATTGTGCAATATGAACCATCTAAACAAGGACATGCTGTTGTAATGTATAGCCATACAGATCTCGACAAACAATTGCGCACATTTTGGGAGCTCAAAGAAGTTACAGCCGTACGGAAACTGACATTGACATTGACATTTGACGAAATCAATTGCAATCCAGGTGGACGTTTCACGGTAAGTTAATCGGTAAAGCAATCACTAACAGAGTCCGTTGTTTTAGGGGAGTCGAGACCTAACGCCTAGGCGCCCGAGTTATTTTGTTACGTAACTCACCGCCGGGTGGTGCTGCTAATACTGCTCCACTCTAGTCTCGAATTTGAATTTTAACCTCAGACACCACGATACTCCCGCTATGGGGACTACGTCGACAGGGCAGAGATAAGTCTCTAGGGCTCCCTGCCTCCTGTGGTACCATTTAACCTTGGTGCTTGGGTTCAATGACTTTGACCATAGCCATAGCCGAGTGGGTTAACGCGTTGGCCTGGCTTATGGGAGGTCGCCGGTTCAAACCCGGCCGGCAGA
>JANSTU010028323.1:0-12385 GCA_027564075.1 Bolitophila hybrida
ATTTTGCGACATTTTGATGGATAATATAATGCATTATATAAATGCATTATTAATGCATTAATAATGCATTGGAGGCCGATTGGGTAGCTACCCTCGATAGAGTACTCAGTGTGTTGACATTGGTGTTTGCTTATCGACTCATAAACCCGTCTATTCTCGTCCCGCAAAAATCGGTTCTGTGTCCGTTCTAAGCAGTAGCACCTAATATCACTTGTATGCTGATGATGCCCAATTTGACTACTCATGTGATACTTCATTGATAGATTCTCAGATTAATATAATTAACATCGATTTGATGGCTATCTCTCACTGGTGTAAAAGAAACCAACTTTTACTTAATTGCAAGAAAACTCAATGCATTTTGTTTTCTCCCACTCGTAGTACCATTTCCACTGACTTATTACCTAAACTTACACTTAATAGTCAACATCTAGCATGTTCCAGCACCGTAATAAATCTTGGCCTTTCTATAAGTACTAATTTGATATGGAACGATCATGTTTGCTCAATTGCTTTTAAAATATTTGCAGGAGCGAAGCCAGTCTACAGACACAAGAATCAAACTTTTCAATTCTCTTTTACTGCCTCACTTTTTGTACTGTGATGTGAATTTCTCAACAGCGTTGATGACACTTCATCGGGCCATAAATGCATGTACTAGATTTGTTTACCACCTTCGCAAATTCGACCGACTTGGTGATTTTAAACAAAAAATCCTAAGTTGTTCACTTGAAAAATACTATGAATATCGTTACTGAGTTTATATTAGGAAACTACTTTTTCTAAAAAAAACCTGCCTACATATAATACATTTCAAATGTCTTTGTCACCACGTACTTTTAACTTAATTGTTCCAATTAATTGAAGCAGTGGGTATATCCGATCTTTCTTTGTTTCTAGAGCATCTAGTAAAAAAAAATCAATTTTTCTACCTGAATTACATCCAATTCGAATTGAATTGGAAAACTGAGAATCATTTTCAAATGTTTTTTATTATCAAAGGGAAGGGAAAGGAATTTGCTCGAATCCAAATGATCCAACATCGTGCGGGTCAGTCACAAGAAGATTATAATGAGCAATGACGATTGAGAAGGAGACAATTTCGTGCTCATGAAAATAATGAAGTAAGAGCACAACGTGCGGCTATTGAACGATAATGCTACCAACAACAACGAATGACTTTGGCGAACATTGAGCGTTCAGCTTTCCGATATGAGCAAGACATTCAATACAGTTCACACGCATAAGTTAAAATTTGTCTGATGTCAATTAAAGGTGATACATAAGGTGTACACTTACACAAACACCACAGAATACACCAACACATCACCTTCACTACACGATACATCACGATTTAACACAATCTAACACTTCTTCAACCATTTTTTTTTTTTATCTTTTTCATCTTGTTGCATCCAGATCGAAAACATAAATATCTCCAAATTTATTTTCTCGAGGATTCAAATGAAAATAACGAACTCATTAAATTATTCAAGACTTCATTGGAAAAGATTCCATCCTATGATCACAGAATCGTCATAAAAGCGGACAAATGACCAGCAGGCACTAATGAACAACAATACAATGCAATTACAGTCAATGAAATATAATTGCTGTTGTTGGTGATAATTTGGAATCTGTGCGTGAAGGTTGGGACAGAGCGGATAAATTACATTCGATCAATCAAGCTAAGTTGCGATTTGAAGAATACTTCACTTACGAGATGCGGCCAATAGTGATGCAGATGTTACAGACGTTGGTCGACTTTGTAGTCGGAAGTCACAGTCACAATTACACCAGACAAAATTGATGACATCTGACGAAATTCCTGATCCTGAGATAGATAGGCCGAATCCAAGCACTTATCACATTGTTCCAACTCCTACACATTTTTATCCAGAAACGCGAACACATACTCATTGTATTACACGAAGTCTGTTGAGAGAGCTTTTCTGAATAAATATATAATATTGAATTTAATTGAATTCGAAAAGTGTTGCATTCAATCGATCAATCGACAGTTTTCGATAAAAAAACAAATCGGTTGGAATCGTGAATGCTCGAAATTAATTCAATCAAACAATCTATTTTGGGCAAAACGATGTTTGCCGGGTCAGCTTGTACTATATAAATATTAATTTAAAAAAACTTTCTAATTAGGCTACAGGATCTGTTCCTCGTTGATCCCGATTACTGTATTTTCTAGATTACCGTTTCTTTCACCACACATTTTGTTTTAGTAATGTAATTGTTTTGTACATCAAGATTTAGGTACCAAAGATAAAAACTAAATGAGATTACGAAATAACAAATATGATAATATAAATTTAAAAAAATAATCAAATAATCAATGATGACGAAAATGAATAAGATCATTTTTATTTGTTTCAAATGTAAAATATTTTAAAATATTTTTTGATTGTAAAACAAGCTTGTAGAAAAAAGTACAAACAATATGTAAAACATATTCAAAAAAACCACATCTTAAATAATTACATGTTTTGAAAAATAATCCGAAAATAGAATATACGTTACACTCGTATATTATACATTACGTATAAATTAGCACAGATATAAATAAATACGATTAAAATAAGTTCGCTGAAACCGTTTTATATAAATGTAAACCTACCTGGGTTATATTGATCTGCACGGTGTGCTTTAGAAATAACCTCCTGCATGGAAAATTCGATTAAATTTAAAAGCGCACCGCAGTATATCTCTGTATACACAAATACTTGTATATATATATAGCACACAAAAACACTTACGGGCATCTTTCCTTACACGCAAGCAAGCAAGCCTAATATATAGGTATAAATCGAATAATTTATTTTGCGCAGAATTACTTTTCTTATCGGCACAAAAGATTTTAATCACTCGACGGCATTAATACTCTATTATTATTCGATAATGGTCTTACACAAGAAAGTGTAGAGGGCTCGCTCAGGCATAGGGTGGCACAGTGGAAGAGGCGCGTCGCCGACTACCCTATATTTTCAACGTAAGCGTCTGGGAATCAAGAACAAAATGTGCATGTTCGTCGTAAATGATTTAATGGATTTAAATTGCAAATACTATATGTAATAATAGTACAATATTGTTAATTTCATATATCGTCTATATAGAACAAAGACTCACTAAATCCACTTTTGTCGAAAATGTGTTCTGTGCATTTTATGCTATAATTTATATCTATTTTATGTATTAAACAAATAACTATAACTTATTAACTGCAAGTTCACAATAAAATGTCTGAAGAATCTTTATGTCCAAGATATATATACACGAGCTTTGTAATCAATGCTTTTGGCAGTTTTGAAGGTAATTATTAACGCGAAATGAAATTTTCATACTTGACACATTGAAAGTTTTTCCACCGTAACGAGACATTACATTCCTCAGTCAAAAAAAAAAAATACGTTGACAGCAATTTTTCCATCCTCAAAAAATAAGACACTCATAAAATGAAAGAAAATGTGTATAGGAAAGTGTTTTACACAAAATGACCTATCTTTCTTTAGACAAAAAAAAATTACTAGTGACGGACTCAGTAAGTAAGGAATAACTTAAAGAAAAATATGACTTGCATATCAACAGAATAGATAACCGTGTAGTTGTAATGATTGTTTTATGCCTGGAAAGAACTAAATTTAAAACGAGAGATTTCAGAAATTTTATTTATACTGTTTAGATACATAAATTGCTTTTACTTTTTTCTGACTTTGTTTAATCTGGAATGCGAGTCCATGCATTCATCAATAGAACAATCGAAGAAATACAGAACGGTTTTCATAATGAAAGTTTGACCTTTTTTAAAGCGGCAAGATCCACAACCATAGCCAACTGGGTTAACGCGATGGCTGGCTTATGGGACAAAAAATTGTATAATATGGTTTCAGACGTGGTATACAGGTACTTTTATGACTCATAAAAAATGTATTAAATAAAATATTTTTAAAAAGGCTGGATTTTGTACATTTTTGCATTTTGATTGGTTTAGGCCCTCCTCCACATTTATTTCTGCACAGGTAACAAGTAGCAAATCATACCAAGTAATTTAAATTTGAACTGTAAAAGTTACAAAATTAAACTGCAACCTCGTTGAAAATAGTACTCTATAACTTTTGTATCACGCATAAGGAAGACAACATTTTGTCTTTGTGCTTTTTTTGGTGAGCAATAATATTTTGTGTTATTTAATATTATTTTTGGTGTGCTTTTTTTCTACAGATAGCGTACAATTTTTATTTGTTTTTAAAGGATAGATATTTAAAAAACATATATATACATACTATATATTCACAGCGTCTTTCTGCCCCGCGAACGTTTTATGTTTTTTTTTTGATAAATAAAACATAGACAAATTAGTTCAATTAAAATAAAGTGAAAAATAGATAAAAAATATAAATTATTACTTATAATGTACTCATGGAATAGGCCGCATACATAATAATCTGAGACTGGCGTAATTAATTATATGTAAAGAAAAAAATGTAAGCATATGAACGTTCGAGCATCTGATCTGTTCCCGGCGGATCGTCAGTGAATAGATGTACCGAATTTCACATAACCTAAGGGCCAGATACTTATTAAGTTTACATATTTGTAAAATAACAAAAGATTTTTGTAAAGTAATGATTTCTATAATATGTCGAGTCAAAAATTGTAATTTTATAAAATTGAATATTTATGAAATTTTTATAACATATGATTTTAAATTTGTTTGTATAATTTGGTATCAGATAAAAGAACACCTTTTATGGCTCATAAAAAATGTATTAAATAAAAAAAAATAGCTCGACATACATCTTGAAAACTTCTCTAGATGTCGTGCCGACCGTATATAAAAGCGTTTCGAGAAAAAACACATTTGAAGATTATTGAACCAATTTTTACATCTTTACGATCACTAGAACGACGTTTCAAAAAATCTAAAATCAATCGAATGTAGCACTTATTTAAAATTTAAAAACATTAAATACACATAGAATTTGTATATTATGTTTGATGCTGTATGTGAGAAGTTCAAAAAATGTGAGTTTTTTTATTATTAAAAAATATATACTATAGTATACTATATACCATACTGTCAATAATTTGTGACAGACTAGAGAATTTAATTAGTTTTAATACGAATTGTAACAATATAATATAGTTTAATTTACTTTTTATGTAGTCGCTTCGAGTTTCGTGTTTTTGCAAACTTCGAAATTCCAGGTACACCCGAACCTGGCGTTAAAATATATATGTTTGCACATATCATTTAATTTAATTTACATTTTATTTGTGTGTGCGCGCTACGAGTTTTGTGTGTTGTGTGTGTATATTATGTGTTCATTTGTATCAGTATACATATACATGTTGTGACAGAAATTATTATGAAAAATATACAGGGTGATTTATTACCATCAGGAACGACGGCGCAAACAAAACTTTTTCTTGCAAATATTTCAATATACAATATTTGCTTCAAAATGACTTCATTCGGTGCATAAAACATAATAAATGATCATTTCATGCCAACATTCAAAGTGCATGCGCAATGTCAAATATATCAAAGTATCACATTTCAGAAGAACATCAAAAATGTCTATAGATGTATTTCTTGGTAATTCCATGACGATGAAGTCCGATGTGCAATCACTTCGTGAACACGCAGAGACATTGTACAGACATTACAAAAGTTATTCCGTGAACATATTTAATTAGTAATCGCCCAAACGCCATTAGATAAGTTCGTAATTGTACTTAATTAGAGCTGATAAAACACCAGCAGGCGAACATGCAGGGCGTTTCAATGCACCAACTTTTAAAGAAGTCGCAAATGTAATTGTTGGTGATCAATTCGAATCAACAGATATTATTTGACTTATACTGATTATTTTTAAACTATTTTTTTAGTTTAAGTTTTTTTACATCAAACAAAAAAATAATGTGTATGATTTTAATTTTACTCTTTTTAATAGTATAACGCAAATATTGAATTTTAATAAAGAACAAACAATTCATTTTTAATTTCTCTTTTTATTCTTTTTTGACATATATTTTATTTATTGCTTTGAGATTTATTACAATTTTGTTTTCCTCCTTTTAATTGTGAGTTGACTGGCAACTACTTAAACTACTTGGGTTTATTATATCTTCTGATTTACATTATTGAAAATAATAAATTTATTATACTTTTTTTATCAGTGTAGGTTGTTAAAATAAAGTAGTTTAGTAAGTAGAATTAAATTCTCTTCAAATATAAAATTTTGTATACTGTGGAAATTATAATTAGTAATATTTTTATCGCTAAAATGAATTATTTCTTAACTTTTCCACTCTTAAGCATCATTAAAGTGGGGCTTTGAAATATCGCTCGGCTCTAAAAACTAAGGAAATAATAAAAAAAGTGTTTCTACATTTGATTTTTCCGCTGCGTCGTTTTTATATACAAGAGAATTTTTTCTCTCAATTTTAAAAAATGTGTAATAAAGAATAATTAAAAAATTTCAAGTCTGCGCCCGTTTTCTTTGTTCTTAAATTGATTCACATTTTATCCGCATAGCGCCGCACAGTGGTTTGGGTTGTATGGGATAGCGGACATAAATCATTCTCTCAAGTACTAAGTACTTGTCTGATTCTTTTGAAACTTTGTAAGTTTTCATAAGTCGTCTTCTTGATTAAGATTCTTAATTTTTTTTATTAATTATTTAATTCTAAACATTAATTTAAATATTTAAACTATTAGGTTAATATTTATTTCCAGAGTATTGTACACAAACTATGTAATTAATATATATAATAATAATAACCTTATTTTAAATTCAATATAAAAGTATACACTCATACAATGGCTTCTTCACTCATTTCCAGATGTTTTTATCCGCGGAATCGGCCTTAAACTGGAAATTACATGATCTGAAGATATTAGTATCATATGCATGACGTCTTGGTTGGTTGCAGTTCGGCTACATTTCCTTGAATGGAATCTTCGTTAATGCTTGTAGTCCTTATTTCTGCATTTCTGTGCTTACTCTGACAAAGTGCCAACAGGAAAAAACAGCATGTTCAATAATTTGTTTACCATGCATTAGGACTTTATGAACAGTTGATGGCATTTTATTCCTATTTTTTTCTGGATCAACTGTAGCTTTGCAAGTAATTAATTCTAAAATTAATCCTAATCTCTAAATTCAATTTTTGTTTACTCCTGTTATCTCTGCGCATTTTGAGGTATTTTTGAAAAACGGTTGTATATATTTATATATGCATCATTTAAACTACGAATATTTTCTTCAACTTGGTTATTATCAGCTCTCATAACATCCGCTGTTTCTTTAATAAACTGGAATTTTAATGCACGGCAATAGCGAGTAGATGAGGGTCAATTCTTTTTCCAAATAATAATATTTGAATCTTCATTTAATGCTACACGTAACGGTACCAGAGATGTCATAAACATATTTGCTTCAAAAATAATACTATCATCATCATCGCGAAAAGATGGATTATATTGCATCTGGCCAGTAGAACCATCACATCCCAATTTTGTGTGTAATGTTAAATTTTGTCATTGCAATTCACACATTTCATTTTTTTGGCTTAAAAAATATTCAGGGGCTCCGCCTCTTCGATTTTGTGTACTACTATTTTAGTAACGTCATCGCCCATAAACTGTACTTTAGCCTATATTGCCTGTACTACACTGTACTAAGGCCGCAAAATTCTTATAATACGATAAAATTTAATGTGTAAAACCACTTTGAGGCCAGAACGTAAATAGTCCGCAAAATGTTTTGTGTGTGATATTTTTTGGGGACTTTAAGCTATCTTTTGAGATATTTTTTTTATAGCTGTTTAAAGAACTCTTTTAAACTCTAAAAGCATAAAATATACCTAAAAAAAAAAAAAAAATCATATATATGAAAATATTTTTATTTTAAGCCGCCAATAAAATTTGTGCAGTTTATGGACCTGATACGGTTTCCATCCACAACGATGGTTTCAACGTTTTCGTTCACGTGTAGAGGTGGTCGAAGATGCGCCACTCTCCGGAAGGCCTCGTTGAAAATTGCGACAAAATCGCTGAATTGGTCGAGAGAGACCGGCATAGTAGCAGCCGCAGCATCGGCCAACAGCTGGGCATGAGTCATCAAACCGTTAAAAACCATTTAAAGAAGCTTGCATTCACAATGAAGCTCGTCGGGCCAGACGATTTGACGCAGAAAAACATCTATGACAGTATCGACGCATGAAAAGTGGGTCACTTACGACAACGTGAAGCGCAATCGAGGTCGAATCGCAGTGAAGCGGCTTAGACGGTTGCCAAGCCCGGATTGACGGCCAGGAAGGTTCTGCTGTGTGTTTGGTGGGATTGTCAGGGAATCATCCAGTATGAGCTGCTCCCTTCTGGCCAAACGCCTAATTCGAACCTGTACTGACAACAACTGGACCGCTTGAAGGCAGCACTCATGCAGAAGAGGCCATCTTTGATCAGGCCGAATTTTCTTCCATCAGGACAACTCAAGGCCACGGACATCTTTGGTGACGCGTCAGAAGCTTCGGGAGCTCGGATGGGAGGTTCTTTTGCATCCAACGTATAGTCCGGACTACGCACCAAGTGATTACCACCATTTTCTGTCCATGGCGAACGAGCTTGGTAGTCGGAAGTTGGCCACAAAAGAGGCCTGTGAAAATTGGCTCTCCGAGTTTTTTCCACTAGGGAAGGAAGCTATAAGAGGGGCATTCTGAAGTTGGCATCTCGTTGGAAACTAGTCATGGAACAAAACGGTGCATATAATTGAAAATTGAATAAAAATATACTGCAGGACTTTTTTTTCAAATGTTGTTAAACATTATACTTTATAAAATATCTGTTTTTTACATGTCTATGTCTTATGTTTTCTCAATTTTAAAATAGTTTATTTAATGGACAAAAAAACTACATAAGCCAAATATTGAAATAAATACATTCGTGATATGGATTTTATTCCGCCTAAAAACTGTGCGCCTTTTCGATTAACTAAAAAACGCATAAAAAACTTAAAAAACTTACTCGTTTACAATGAACTGTACAATACGTGATGCCGTATTGTAGCCATATGTTATGAAAAAAATTCCATCCATCAGAATTAGTGGCCCTAGCTTGATCGTCTGCCCTTTTATTGCCATGGATTCTATACAGGATGAAAATTTTGTACGATTTTCCTACCAAATGGAAAAAACTTTTGGTTCATTAAATCGCAAATTTATCGATTAGATCATAAGTAGTATTATCCGATAGAGCTGAAATTTGACAAAAATAAATTTATATTGCCGGAATAAAAGGTGCTTAAAAAAAATAGAAAAAAAATATATTATTTTTTTTTGGTTTTCAAAAAAAAATTGTTTTTACATGTGCCGTATGTAAAATGCATACCAAAAAAAAGTTTATTTATTGTGATTGCTTCAATAAAATATTATTAATAAAATAGAACCGATTGTAGAGGAGAAATATAGTTGTCAATATCAGAAAATCTCTTTGACAATTTTCCATTTCCACAACTAGCACAAAACTTAGAAAACCTTGCTTGTCTCCAAAGCTAAACATAAATTGAAATGTTCACTATTTTCCATAAATCGTATACCGTGTATGCTTCTATATAATACACACACATAATACAGAATAGAAACTCCCTCATACAAACAAATGCGAATATGCGAAAAAATGTATTTTATATATAGTACATATGAACTTAGCAAACAAACAAAAATACAATTCTTGTGTATTCTTTTTCCACGGTTTTGCTTATTCACATCATAAAATATGTAAATGTTTATTTGTTTGTGTGTATGCGCGTGTATTCGCTGTGTGCAGTTCTTTTTCCGGCAGAGTGATTTTCCAACCTTTACTGTCTACACACCCACACCTTCAAGGTGTATACAATATACAATTTTTCAAATAGAATATAATATTTAAACATATAAAATATACATACAAACAACTGTATAAATATATACAGTTATATTATATATCATTATATATGTTTAAATTTAAGTACTTTTGAAAGAAGTCTTCTTTTTAATTATGTTTACAGAAAAAGTATTTTATAAAAATATCAAGAGTACATGAAAATACACTAAAAGTAGAAAATTGTTGTTTTGGTAAAATTTCGAGGAAAATTGGAAAACTTATAGATTTGTCCTTATAGGTGCTGGGAAAATTATATGATTAATATGGATAAAATTCATTTTCGATTATAATACATTTTCCAGTCCATTGACTATAAAATGAAGACAGTTAATCGAGTAATTATTTTATAAAAATGTAGACAAATCTTGTTAGAGCAATAATAAAAGTAATGTTACAATCTGAAATTTATTGATCTGAAACCGTTACATACTGAACGATATCATAACGAACATTTGCTTTGTAACAACCAGATGGACAATTACAATTCAGCTAACATGAGAAAATGATTATTTTAAACGTTGATAGTCAAAATAACTAATTATTTTTGTAACCATCTGTCGGTTGAATTAACTATAATATTTGTTATAAAAACCATCGAGGTTAATCATTTTTATAGTAAAACTTACAATTTATATGGTATATCTTACACATAGGTATTTAACTAAGAAATTTGTAAAAATAACCATCGATGTTTAATTTAACAATCTGTCTGTTCTCGTATAAACCACACAAACACACAAAACTAACTATATATATATATAATATAATGACACAGAATCTAAACAAAATCGGAAATCTAATAAAAATAAGTACAATCTATTTAACATGTTCAATAATTTCTATATGATAGATAGTTGAGTCGAGTAGAGCAGTAGAAAAAAAATATTAACGCGAAATATGTCGCTTAATTGACAGACAGATTTTTCGTGGAAGAAGATTACGATTTCGACGAAATTTTTGCACAAATGATCCACCAAATAATTGTTTCTCGCCTGGTAAACGAATGCCGGATGAAAACAGCCATGCACATCGGATCTCGCCAACGTTCGCGACGGTTTGGGCGTTTGATGTCATGTTCAGTTTCACCGATAGCTTTGGCGATTGCCCGGTTTCTTTAAATTCCTTACACCTCTTACACGTCCGAACAACCGAGTTTCACAAAAAATAGGATTAAATCAAATGAATGGCGTCGTGGCAAGGTTGATGCCATGAATAATGAAGAAGAATTGCCCCATAACGGCCCTACATATTAGAAAGAAGTAAAAGAGCCATAACTTTATATGCCGTTTAATTTATTTATTTATTATATTAAACAACATTTTAATAAGAGTAAACCTAGATTAGGCAAGATATATGCACTATAGTGAACGTAACTTTATGATCAATCGAATCTAAAAAATATCTATTTATAAACATAAAAATGCAGTTGAAAATAAGAACCTAAAAAATCATAAATGAAATATCATCTTGTTTAACCACCACATTCGCACTTCATGTATAAAAACAACGCACTATAGTCGATGCACACAAAACAAATTTAATCAATGGAAAAGAATGTTTATTGCTTAATTCAGGTTTACTTTATAATTATATATTATAAATTATAGGTATATATATAAAAGTATACTAATATTATAATATATATAAAGGGTGATTTCATAGTGTGTATTATATTATAATTAATTGTAATGTACTAGTATAATTTATTTATAAGTGTAGTATTATTATTACTTATACATATGTATAATTATTTTATATATATTCATCCGGTATCATTCATAATTTCCAGTTGGTTTCATTTTTGCTAGCATGGATAAATGAGGAAGACTCCTGACTTCCATTGTTCTCTTTCCAACTCTAATCCTCACAAAAACAAGTCCATCCGATGAAAAAACACTCGCCAAACTTCCTTCGCGTTTGAGTTCATTTGCAGCAAAGAGAAGTTTGATTTTGATTTTTTACAGTAAAATTATCACTAATATACAAGCGAGCATCAGAATTAAAGCCTGCGCCCTGCGCACTCAATGGTTTCGATATATACGGAGCACAAAACCTCAACAAAATGGGTGGTGGATGATCATTCGATGCTGGCGAAAGATGATTGCTTCTGAGTGTAAGAAAAGTAGAGGTATCGATGATATCGATGTACCTCGTTGTCGTCTCATTCATTCACCCATTGGATCCTGTAATCCCTTGTGGGGCATAGGGCCAGTTTGCGATGTCGCACACCGGATTCATTGACCAATACGGGTTCACACGAGTAGTCAAGTCATGCTAATGTGCTGCCTTGTGCTGTTCTACTCATATTGGAGCTACAAAACATCCCCGATGGTAAGGAGTCTTAATTTGCCCCTTGCAATGCAAATGTGCATATTTTTGAGATATCTCTATGCACCGAGATCTATCTTGCTATTTATATTTGGAATCGTGAATCATAAACGTCAT
>JANSTU010028334.1:0-12384 GCA_027564075.1 Bolitophila hybrida
TAGTCTATAAAAATAAAGTAAACAGCATACGTAATAAGACCATATAACGATTACACATAAGCTCCATGATCAACACACAAGCGCAATTTTGCTGTAATTTCGTAAAACAAATTAAAATAATGATCTCACTTTGATCGTCAATATACAAAATTTTGTGTTATGCTTATGGGCCATACGCAGAGAGAGAGAAAAATTAAACTAAAATAAATTATACGATAATACGATATACGAATACGAAACACAATATAGAATACACACAATCAATTAAACAACGAAAGAGAGAAAATTTTCCATCTACGCCTCTGAACATATGGAATTCTCCATTCTCCGTAGACCCTATTCTCTGTTCCCAGCTGCTTACTACACAAAACATAAAATACACACACACACAAACACACAATGGAACGACCGCACACATTGCGCGATGGTGAAGCGAACAGAAAATAGCAAAGTAACAAGCGAGAAACATATATAATACATCAATGAGTGTGCATGTGTGTGTGTGTGTATGTACGAGAGCGCCACAGCGATTACGTACATGCGCACTGTGCGCCGCTGTCTCGATTCAACGCGTCAAGCAGAGCTTCTACCGTTTTGCTTTTGTAGTCTCGTTGAACATTTGCGTCTATACTGAACGTCGTCGACTATATTTTATCAAAAACCCAGACAAAAATTTATTAAAAAAATATATTCCAAGAATTGGCTAATACACATTTTTAAAAATTGTGCAGTAAATCAAGTGAAATGGTTCCTGCTTTTCTGTGCCTCAACGTTCTGTAATCCAAATTGAGGTTCGTAGAGATATTGGCAATTTTAGTTCGTCTTTTGTGTTTGTCACTTTATTTTTGCTATTATATGGCTCTTGTGTATATGTGTATGTGTGTAAATATAATTTTAATTTCTGTGTTCATTGTGTTTGTGCTGTCGTGTGGCACGTTGTACTTTGTGGCCCCAATGTACGCTTAATTTTGACTACATTTTTATATGTCTGAATTAAAATGTACAGAGCCAAGAGCGACGTTGTGTATGTGTGTGTGTGTGTAAAACGCGATGGCCGCATATACTCGACAGCTCTTCAGCGCCGTCAAAGACCCCATGTGCAAATTCGTCGCTGTTTTTTTTTGGAAAATCGATATTTCCAATGTTGTTGGAACAGATTGCTAGAGAAATTTGTAAATTTATAATCCATTCAAAGAACGGGTATTGCAAACTAACGTTATCGTCACATCCTGTTTACAAAAACATTCTCTTATTACACATCCACAGTTCCACACATTATACAGGGTGCTTCATTTGAGTTATGTTTGTATTTTCATGCTAGATGTTAGAGCAAAAACAACAACAACAAATTTCTACTGTATTTACTATATCGAATCACACTATAGAAATACTAAGAGATTTCCAGTCAGGCGTCAGCCATTTTTGGCGAGTCACTTTTATTTCGAGGTTGTTATTATGTGCTCACAGCTCACAACAATAATATATTCGCTTACAAATAACAATAAAAAAGCAGGACGGCAGAGCCGCACTCAGCAGAGCAACCATTTCGTTTCGCTCTTGTATCTTTAAAAACAATACTCCTTTCTAACGGTATATATAAATGCATTTGGTAGTAGTCAGAACGTAGTATATTTACAATAACAACTAATACGAGGCAACAAAGTCCTTGGTGGTGTATATTTAGTCCTTTGGTATTGCTGCGCACTATCAATACGGCGCAATTTTCCATCGAGGACAAGGATGTCTGGCGCACATAGAGATCCTTGACACGATGACTTTCTAGACGCCTGCGTAGTTTCTTTGCGAGGGTTTTGTGATGGCGTTGTGGAATTTGGTTTGAAGGATGGTGGCTGAGAATAACTGTTTTGTTTGTTTTGATTATTGGAGGTCATACATTTTCAAGATGCTTTTACTTTTATAATATGAAAACTAATTCTGCTAATAGCTCTACGATTATAGAAACTTGATTCATGTTATTAGTTTAATATATAATTTAATTATTATTATTGTTATATTATTTAAAGTTTCAATAAAATAAAGTAATCACAGCTAGCACGATTGCCCTCGATATATATATATATATATATATATATATGTTAATCATAACATGAAATACACGATGAAAAATAAAATTTAGTGGAAATAATATAATTCAAAATCCACCATTTTATATTATCATATTTAGATGATAATTAATGCTAAAAATAAATATTATGTCCATATTTATATGGTTATTTTCATAGTTTCGTGTTTAAAATATGTTTATAAAATGTTCTTCGAAAACATAAAAATGATCAGTGTTGACACGAACGGAGATTCACATTTAAACTCTTTTGATCTGCATGTGCGATGTGCCGATGTGCTATGCGTGAAATTCATCAGCTCTGTTTTTGTTGTTTATGGGTATGAAAAAAATAGAAAATGCCATACAAAATGTGCTTGAAATACTTTTTTTCGAAATGAAAAATTCATTCTCAAATGTTTTTTTCTGCCCTTATATATTACTGGATTTATACAAAATTATAAGAATCAAGGGGAAAACGGACATAATGTTTATACTTATTATGTTGTATATACGTTTTCTCTATTCGCTCAACATAATATTGATAACATTTTTAGCTGGATTAAAAATATTTTTTTTAAGAACAATTTAAAAATATGTAAAAAATGGTCTGAAAGAATACATATTAGCCGGCTGCTGTTGATGACATCGACAAACATCTGTTTTGCTGAGCTAACATTTTCGAGATGAGTAATAAACCGACTACATTAGCTCACTCTGTTTATTATAATTTTGTTGTTACTTATTTAAACCGGTTTTTAACACAAATATCCAAATTTTAAAATTAGTTAATCTCGTTTCTGTGTGCATTAATTGTATTCAATTATGCAAAAAAGAATCGTATAAATATCGGCTAAACTCAATTTAAATGGTTTTTGCAATGATAAGGGCTATATTGTGCAATTGTTTTCGTTTTTAAAAAGTTAAAGGTCATGTTTAGTTTATTTTATATATTTTAAATCATATTTTATTTTAATTGACAATCAAAAGACTATAGAACATTTAGTTATTTTGGTATTATAGGTAGTATAGAACTAATATTGTTTATATTGAACATATATTATATAACATTATGTTTTAGAGGAGCATAACACTGTTCTTGATCAATATAATATAATGTGTGAAGAATATACCAATGAAGAATATAACAATGAACTTGATCTCAATGGGTCCGATCTGTTACCTGTGTGCATCCATTCTTACTTAGAACGTTAATCAAATTTAGGACAGCATTGATTCAAAGCCAAAAATAGGGCTTACAATGGTGTCAAATCCACACGATGAACGCTGAATCATACGAAAGACGACTATGCTACCCCGGTCCTGACTTCCAAAAAGTTGTAATCGCGCAAACCATCACGCACAATACGATTATGCATGCTTGGTTATGCATAATCGTATTGTGCGTAAGAAATCACTAATTTTAAAGGTGAGCAGAAAGCGGTGCCTTTCGGGCTAATCTGCATATATTAAACCAAAAATCGCCTCGAATAAAACAAAACAAATTTAATAACATTACAATGAAACGAAATTATTATCAGGTACATACCGAATCTACGCAGATTTAGATCTATAGTGCTATATATAATTTAAAGGTTTGGAGATTGTTGTTCTCCGTAAGGTCAATAAATACAAACGCCTGCAATAGGCAGAACAATTAAAACATCTCGATAATGATTACTGGAAACAAGTTATTATTACTGATGAAAGCAAAGTTAAAATATTTAGAAGGCTCAGTGTTTGGAGAAAAATCCTAAATTTAAATTCTATCTAATGATCTAAATGACCATGACAAGTACACGGAAGAATCTAAAGATGTCTAAAGCATATTTTGAGTATTTTTGTCTTCATAATTTAATATTTTGAAAGTTTGCATTGAACTCGACAACCAGTATAATCAGTATACCTATACAGATATACTCGATAATAAAATAACTAATCGGACCATGATATTTGATAATGTTAATTGTTGGATAAACTCTTAGCCGCGTACTCTTGGTTTTCAGCCACAATTTTATTTCTATATAATGCAAGTCGTGGCTTCTATTTTGTGTGTACTTTTGTCCAGCCTAAAACCACACAAATTGTGTGATTGGCAAATCGCTGCTTTCACGCGCAACTGTAATATTAAAAATCCACAAATACGGAAATGAGCGATTGTGGTTTCTATATAATGTATATAATGTAGAGCCCAGCCCGTTCCTTGTGCGAGATGCCAATTAAAGACCGGTCGACACTATTGCGTGTGCCGCCATAACACCCAAGATTGCAAACTGACGATATCTATTTATAGATTTGTCTGTATTTAATCCATATTGTAATTAGATGTGCTTTTACTTTTTTCTGACGCCCTTGTCGACGACAGAAATTGAAACCGATTAGTAGACGATCATAAAATTTGTTATTTTTATGGATAAATATTTGATGCAACTATATATATATGCAAGAAAATGCATCGAAACGGTCACCCTGTTGCACATTTTTCCAATGTATACACAATGAATATACTTTGTACTCCAACGTCGTCGTCGTTGTTGGTGTTGTTGTTGTTGCCGTTCATGTTGCCTGACTGCATTCCATTCCGACTTTCTCACACAAAATCGCGCTGAGTGCTTCACAGACGTGCGCGGCGCGGTGAAGCGGGAATCCGTGTGTATGCGCTAGGGTTTGCCCGAGCTGAACATTTATATTTACTGTGTATGTATGTGTGTGTAGTTTGATATTTTAAAAGCACATACATTTGTGGGTACGCGAGTGCACGCGAACTCGCGTTTGCTTCTCACATCGTGTGGCTGGCTATATTTCTCTGTTAGTATGTGTGTGTATATGTGTTTTATGGCACTAACACAGACATGTTATAATACTACACACGATTGAACTCCGGCGCGTACATTCTGCTCTGGTGAATGGCTTTGCCGAGCTTTTCGCTCGACAGTGCGGCGTGCGCGCAGATCCCATTATTTCTTTGAGAAATATCTCAAGACATCGAGCAAACTTACACACACACATAAAAATCTATACACCTCTAGCGCAAATGTAATAGAAAAACAACTAAACATCTATGCTTTAATTATACATATGTTGAGTACTAAAAGAGGCAGCACCATCAGCAGCCGCCACATCGTGTGGTTACATTCACATATAATATATAAATTGGCGAACAATGGCCTAAGAAAAATCTCACACTATTTTCAGCAAAGGATAAAGAAGAGCGACGCGTATACAATTTCGTTAAACAACTGCGCGTCTAACTGTTTAATCACGAGTAGATTCGTAGAATTGTCTTCAAATCTATGCCAGGTCATTTGAGAATCGTGAAATCATATATAAACACACATACGGATTATATTGTTGTTGTTGTTTTTTTGTATTTATTCGATCGAATGAACGACGACGGCATGCGGCTGGCAGGTGGTTTTGCACGTACTTAAAACCTAACTCACCAAAAGCGTGCGTCAACATTTATGTGGCACAAGATCATAGCAGATGCTCTCTCAAAACACAATATTGTGCACCTTGTTGCCTTAATACGTCATACCTCATACACATAGACCATAGTCGAAGATTAACCCTTAGTTTGTTTTTGTTCTTATTTAAAAAAAACAGTATCCACAAACGTGTGCCCACAGGGTTTTTCCTATATGCGTAATTCTTATATTGTTGTCCAGCGAATAGCAGCAGCTGTTCCATCAGATTCAACGAATTACTCGGTTGATTGAGACCTTCAAGTGTTGATTACAAACGATGCGGGTCTGTTAAATGTTTGGTTACTATAATCGGACAATTTACAGTCTATATACGGGTCTGTTTGTATGTGGGAGGGGGGCTTGTTGAGATTGTGTCGAAATTTTGGATTTGAAACCTCTCTGTTTTTAGAAACAATCAAAAATATAATATAATATTTAAAAAACGGCTAAAACAAATAAAAAATGTAATATTGTTTTTTTTTATAAAACTTCTGCAAAATTTAATAATAATAATACATTTATATGTATCGTTACTGACGGTCCAAAAGTGATATAGACAGAAAGATTAACGATTTTCTCATTGATATTTTCAAAGAAAGTATTACAGTTACACATTTATATTTAAAAACGTTTCTATTGAATATGTTCTTAGTATAATAAAAACAAGTCAAATAAAACCAGTCTCAATCAAAGATTCTAAATTCTTTATCGAGTTTTTCTGTGTAAATATTCCTTAAAAACTGAAAAATGTCTACTGTGTACAATACCAAAGATATAAATACCAAAGATACCAATACCAAAGATACCAATACCAAAGATACCAATACCATAGATCAAAAACTCTCATGTCATGAATGGTTAAACAACAATTAAGTTCACACATCAACAATATTAACAATATTTTAATAGAAAATCAATATGGATTCCGAGAGAAGCATTCCTGTGAAAGCACAATACCTGCAGGTGTTCCACAGGGCTCAGTATTTAGTCCGATATTGCATTACATTAACACTGCAGACATTCCGTCACATAAACACTGTAATATCGTGACCTATGCAGATGACACAACAGTGTTCACATACAACAAAGCGCTCTTTAGTCTAGAACACTACTTTGAAAAGTTGAAAATCAAGATAAACGGTTAGAAGACGCAGGCAGTATTTTTCCCATACCTTAGAAGCAAAAAAGGACTTACCTTTTCATCATCACCGACGAGAATGGTTGGCGACCTCAGTTTTATCATCTAAACGGGAAAGCACAGTAAATTTGTCATCGGGTTTTGTGCCAGCGATAATTCAATAGACAACAAAGAGCCGAAAAATACCGTCGTCTGCTTAATTTTCTGTCTTTATTAATACTGTTTGGGAACAAAACATTCGGTTTTGAGCGCTGCATTTTTAGAACAGTACTTGGGACCCTTGCACAAAATTGTTTAAAATCGTATGTTCCAATTTTAATCGACGAGTACAGCAGGAAGTGAGAATAATTCTTTAAATACATTTATTTCAAAATAATTAAAATGATCTAGAAAGAAAATGCTCCACAATCTCCAATATATAAAATCTGGATTTAATAACAAAAACCAAATAGTCTAACATCCATAAATACGTCTCTCCGACTCTAGAAAATAGACGCATCATTTCGAAATAGGTGTTCAAAATGCTTTTAAAAGCAAACACCGCCATTCTAAATTTAACTCGAATGCAAATTAGGCACACGCATACACTTCTATAGCATATGGATTCTGTCTACGAGATCGAAAATCATAAATTCAATGGTCGAATACGCTTGGCTCGAATCCAACACATGCAAAAGTGGGAAATTAATCATATAGTTGTTAAGAGAAATTGTATTTTTTTAATGAGGACTCCTTGTTGCATCAATGACCATTATCTTTATTAAGATATGAATGAAGGTTACAAAAAAATACTATAATAATCTCTACAACTCATCAAGTACGAACTTCAATAACAAAAACATGATTAAAAGAGTAAGAATCGCACTGTTCTTGTTTTTATATATTTTCTTTGATAAGAAACTTCGTCTGAGAGGCTGTTATGTTAATGTTCATGAAAAACAACTTATTTCAAATATATAGTATGTCTGTGTATTGCACATGTTTTCTTATCTTTTTGGATAAGATAGGAATTCAGTCACGTGATAAGGTACTCTCATGGCGTCAAACATTTTTTCCAAGTATTATTATGATATACTCGTATTTTACACAATAAATCATTATTATTCAAGTTTCTAATTAACCAGGTACTTGAAAGTAACATTTTTCTTTGTTCAGGCAATAATTAAATGCAACGAACAAATAATCCTACCCCATGATGAGCATTACAAGGCATACGAACAATTAATACACAGTATATTGTAAAAAATGTGACTTTATTTCTCAATATAAAGTATATAGACATATTCGAACACAATGGAAAGTTTATTTGTCTTTGATATTTGTTTATTGTCTTTAATCTAGTCCTTTTGTAATAAAATTGTACTAATTGTTTTTATTATTTATTTATAGATCACCAAGACCCACGCGCCAATTGCTTCATCCCTCGATTCATTTGTGAAGCCATTCCCAAAAAAAGACCAGCCGTAACCATGAAGACCAAACCATATACTCACCGCATTGAATACTTGATTGGTAAAGATGTCATTGACAATAAGACACCCGAAACGGTTACGCTAAAAGACTGCTCACCACCACCGACACCACATTCTGTTATACCCATGACGGAAAATCTGAATCGCGAGGACGTGCGTTACAAGACCTTTAGCAATTGGCCGCATCGCTTCCTAAATACACGCAAACTAGCCCAAACGGGTTTCTATCATATTGGTCCCAACGATAATGTCAAGTGCTACTTTTGTACAGTTGAAATTGGACGCTGGGAACCCGAAGACGATGAGGTGACCGAACACATTCGCTGGTCACAGAATTGTCCGTTGATGAAACGTCGTGAAACAAATAACGTTCCATTGGACGTTGGTGAGCTAGAACGTGTACTGCCAGCTCCAACATACGATGTATGCGGACCGTGTGGCGTAGTAGATGTACGCCAGGGATCGTATGCGGAGAGTTCATTTTCGGTGCCACCGGCTGAGACGGCACAACGACGTCCTGACCATCCGGAGTATGCCATCGAATCGGCTCGTCTGCGATCATATGAGGACTGGCCAAAGACTATGAAGCAAAAACCGAAGGAGCTAAGCGATGCCGGTTTCTTTTATCTACAAACCGGTGATCGTGTAAAGTGTTTCAGTTGTGGCGGTGGTCTGCGCGACTGGGACGAAAATGACGTGCCCTGGGAACAGCACGCCGAGCACTTTAGCAAGTGTGAATACCTTAAACTTATGAAGGGTCAGGAGTACATTGATGCAGTACTGGCCGACAAGCAGCAACAGCAGGAAGAGGCCAACAGTGATACATCATCGTGTGCATCGTCATCGGATGATGAACCAATTGTCAACAGAGCTGTGCCAAGATTGAACCAAGCAAAATTAGCATTGGCCTGCCAGAAGGCAACCACACCCTGTAGCAGTGCCTCAGAAACGATAACATCTGCAGCTGGCGGAGCTGCCGATGAATCATCTCCCGAGAAGAAATTGTGCGAGTCTAAGCTGTGCAAGATTTGCTATTCCTGCGAGTACAATACAGCGTTTTTCCCTTGTGGTCATGTGGTGGCCTGTGCCAAGTGTGCATCGTCCGTGACAAAGTGTCCAATGTGCCGGAAACCTTTTGAGCGTGTGATGCGCGTGTACTTTTCCTAGGCGAACACCAACCTTCACACACAGTCCACACAGTGTCGTGTAAATTGTCGAACATTATTATAAACTATAAATAGAGTTTTATCTATGAATATACATTTAAATTGGTGTTTCCTTTCATGATATGAGAAACGAGCGGATGTCTGTGACGCACGGTTGCGAATATAACAGAAGCGTCATTGAATCCATCTCGAAAAATTCCAAAACACATACACACGCACAGAACTGTAATCTCAAAACATCTCTCACACACACACAAACAAATATATTAATCAATGCAACTACATTTAACAATATTAGATTTATTTAATATTAAAAACGAGGACTTTTTCCGTTAATTCAGACAATTATATTAGAAATAGGATACTTGCGATGAACGGAGATTCTAACTTCATAATTTATAAATAATCTAGATTTGTAATAATAACCTATTGGAAGGTACTAGAATTTACCTAGAATGTACCCGTTTTGTTTTTGTTCAGAAAAAGTACTAGTCTCACTCAAATTTGCAAAATTTCGAGCTTATGTGTTTAGAAATGAAGTTTTTTTGTTTTGGTTTATAATTTGTATTAATAATAAACGGCGAGAGTGTGTCGATGCAAGGAAGTTCTATAGATTTTAAAATGATAATGTTTATGTGATATTTTATGCTAAAAGCCTGATTGTATGGTACAAACGTCATCTTCAAAGGGCCAAAGATTAAAAATATACACAAACACACACAAACATGAAAGAACCACCCCTAAAATCGTTGAAACGAAATTTACACAGTCCTGTGATTAATATGAATATTATTTTTTTTTTATTTTTGATTTAAATATGCCCACAATTAATAAAAAAAAACCTGACAAAAAAGAAGAGTTAATTTTAAAAATATACTAAAAACGCTTGACAAACACAGATTGATTTACGTGAAAATATAATGAAAAATTGAAAAACATAAAATACCTATTGCTAAGAACATATACACACACACTAACACACATAGTCCTGTGATTTAGATGCATATGATATTTTTTTTGTTTTAACAACACACAAAATAAGAGAGAGAGAGAGAAAAAAATAAACACAAAAAAAGGAAAAAATAAAAATGTAATAAAAAAAGGATAACCGTAACGTACTTTGCTACACGCTTTTAGTAATAGAGTAAAGAAAAAAATATTTAAAATTTGTAACGGACAATTATAATATTTTTAAGAAATATACATAAGGTAATTCTTATTAGCCACAGTAAAGTTTGTTTGCATCATTCAATTTACTGTTTTTCTGTCTTATCAATAAGAGATTAACTTAGTAAACATTAAACACACAAATATATTGCTACCGATTAAAGTTCATCACAACAAGTGTGTTGCTTGCTTTGTCTGTGCGTGTGTCTGGTATGCTTGGTTGACTCATCCGAACTTTGACTCGGGTTCTTCTTAAATTTAATATACGAAATTATTTGCACTTGTTTTTGGGTCAAAAGATAATATATAAAACACGCATCCAGAAATTAAGGCACATACTTACCAAGTACACACTTTATAATGTATAACTAAGAATAATTAACTTTTTTGATAATATGAGTCATGAGTGAATTTTGGAGTAAATGTTTTTTTTTTTGTGAATTCCTCTTATTCTAAAATAACAAGCACAAGCTCATTGATTTGATTGAGGAAATTTATCACTTTTTTCTATTTTATACAAATTATATGACCAAAAGTCATTGCATTTCGTTCAGAATTTAGTTTTTGTTTTTTTTTACTTGATTTAGAACGAATACACACATGCACTTTTATATGCGGTAGTATTTAACACACAAACAGAGAAATAAAAAAAAATAATATTTTAAACTTTTGTTTATTTAATAAGAACTTCACAACAAAATAAACATACTGTATAAAAGAGATCGATATTTTCCTAATAAAATAAAATCAGAAACAAATGATTTGTGTTTTATTTAGTATTTCTCCATGACAATTTTCTGGCAAATAGGATAATACTTTACGAGACTAATCAAGGATTATACAGTGTACGAATAATATTACGTATGACGATGTACTACTGAAACTAGATCAAATTAAAAAAAATGTAGAAATTTGGCATAGTTATGCAAAGTATAACAAGGCAGAGATGAGTACAAATCATGAAAGTTCACAATTTCTGCGGAATACGGCGAAAGTCACTGTAATTGAGAAGAAAATTAACCAGAGCCAATGGTAATGGCTATTGAAAACAACTTCGGCGTCATGAGCTCGGATCAAATCAATTAAGAAAGAAAGAAAGCATACTCAGCAATTTCGGAAGGAATTGAAGAAGTTGCTGGAGAAAAGAATGATCCACAAGGCTAAAGCATCTCGTTTGGCCAAGAAGCTAGCAAAGACAGAGGACAACAGTCAAGAAGTGATTAGCAATTCAAACAGTGGTGCAAAGTAGGTTGCACAGCGATGATCCGTTGCTGCAACCGCTCTGCATTAGCTTCAAAACGTCTTAGCGACGTATCTGCCAAGGCTTTTTTTCATTTCATTTCATTTATTTAACATAACTTAAGGAAGTAAACACAATATCACCATAAGTAACATTTTGAGGAATAATATTCGACAGTTTCCAAAGCCGTCTCAAAACTCCGTAAACCTTACCGCAAATAGAATTAAATTAATTTGTCCATTAATTTGTTTTTAATTGTATTTAAAGGCAGAATTGGAATGTCTCCTAATTTCATTATTGGCCAATTGGAATGGTTTTTTACAGTTTTAGAAACATATTTGGTTTGTTCCGACCATCTTTTAATCCTATCCAGTTCTATGTTTATAATAATTATTTTGTCGGGAGCACTTTTTATAGGTCCACTAAATCTTAATTGCGCATCGTCAGCAAACATATATGACTATCACCATGTTCACAAACATTAGGTAGATCATTAATAAATGGAGAGAAAAGAAGTGGACCAAGTATTGATTGCTGGAGAACTCCAAAAGATAGCTCAGCATATTTGACCATAGCCATAGCCGAGTGGGTTAAAGCGTTGGCCTGGTTTATGGGAGGTCGCCGGTTCAAACCCGGCCGGCAGACCGAAGTGTTTTTCGAATGTAGCACTTT